>JABLUY010000179.1:0-80379 GCA_013306675.1 Thraustochytrium sp. TN22 | reverse complement strand
CCTTCGTGCGCCGGTTGGGCCCGCGAGCCGTGCGGTGCATCATCGCGCGCAACGCGCGTGCATCGCATCGAGACGGCGATCAAATCAGGGTCTGCACGCGCTCAAGGTCCGGGCTCGACGGGGACGTTGCGGCCGGCCTCGTCGTCGAGTCGTCGGCGAGCGGCCCTTCGTGCGCCGGTTGGGCCCGCGAGCCGTGCGGTGCATCATCGCGCGCAACGCGCGTGCATCGCATCGAGACGGCGATCAAATCAGGGGTCTGCACGCGCTCAAGGTCCGGCTCGACGGGGACGTTGCGGCCGGCCTCGTTGTCGAGTCGTCGGCGAGCGGCCCTTCGTGCGCCGGTTGGGCCCGCGAGCCGTGCGGTGCATCATCGCGCGCAACGCATGCATCGCATCGAGACGAGGACTTGCGATGCGAGCAAACTAGCTAGACCTACAACAGCATACAGCAAGGTGATCCGGCGCGGGCACTGCAGAGAGGAACGCATGGCACGCTCTCAGCTCAGCGGAGGTCGACGCGGAGGAGGCTAGCGAGGGCGCACGCACTGGGTGCTGGGCAAGGGGTTGCGAGGCAAGGCAAGAGCAGGTCGGCTGGGACTGGGCTGTACTTGGGACTCGGACGAGCAAGGGCCTAGCTAGCTCGCCTAAGCTTGTGGAGAAGGGTACAGGGTGGTGGTCAAGGGCCTGGCTGGGACGCGGAGGCGGTGAGGAGCGAGAGGAGCGAGGCCTCGCGAGCGGCGATGGCAGGGTCGGCGTGGGTCGGCGTGGCGGGTCGCAGAGAGGCGTCGAGGACGGCGCGCAGGCGAGGGAGATGAGCAGATACCTGGGTTGCGGCGGAGAAGAGCGCGGGGGAAAGGCCGCGGGCGCTGCGAGCGGCGCTAGCCAGGGGTTGTGCGCCGGCAAGGAGACCACGGACGAGGACGTCGAGCAGGGCTAGAATGACCTCTTCGTCGTCGTCGTCGACGACCTGGCGCGCTAGGTCGTCGCACCAGTGGTCGAGATCCTGCGGCAGCGCTTTCGCGGCGCCGGAGGTGTCGCGACGCGCAGCATCCGCGAGCAGTTGCAGATCGGCATGGAGAAAGTCGAGCTCGAGGCTGGCGAGGCGGTCCGCTGGAACGCGTGCCAGGGCAGCGAGGAGGCGGTGAAGCACAGCGACCTCGTGCGCCCACACACGAGGCTCGGCGTCCAGGAGGAGGAGCAAAGACGTCCAAAATTGCGTGGCGAAGCAGGTGTCGGCCGCGAAAGGGTCATGGAAAATGGGGTCCATGCCCCAGCAAGCGATGCCTTCGATCACGCTTCCGAGCGCGAAGGATTGAAGCGCGAGAGACGCATTGTGCGGGAACGGTGTCAGCGGCAGCAGCATGCCAAAGTTAAAGTAGTGGTGCGCGTGGAAGCAGCGCTGGCCGCGCCAGCGCCAGCGCGCCACGAGCAAGCCGAGGACCACTGCGCCGTATATCTGTGCGGCCGCCGCGCGCGCCGCCGCGTCCTGAGCGAAGAGCGACACGTGCTGCACGGCCACGAAGAGGACCGCACCCGCGATGCCGAGCCCAAGCGCGGCCTCGACGGTGCTCATGAGCCGCCAGCCGGCTGGGCCCTGAACCACCTTGGATCCGAACGTCTGAAAGAGCGTCACGTTGTCCATGAAGACGAAGTGGCCGCCCGTGAAGAGCCCCAGCGCGTACGGCCACGCTCGCTCGCGCCGAAACGTGTGATGTAGCACGCCGGGCCAAAGCACGCATGCGACAGCGGCCAGCAGCTTCACGTACTCGCGGCGCGAGCCGTACCTCGAGCCGAGCGGGTCGTCGCGGCCAAGATATGCCCACGAGACGGTCGCGAACGTGCCGGTGACCATGCACAGTAGCGTCACCAGGTCCGGCGCTCCCTCTTGCTCGCCGCTCGCGCGCGCGACCAGCTCGCCGAGCGCCAGCCCCGATGCCGTGGCCGCGCCATGCAGCACCAGCGCCAGCGCCTCCTTGCGGCCGCTCGGCGCCGGCGGGTACCGAGCCGGCGGCACTGCGTCGGCCGCCACCAGCGGCGAGTACAGCCCCACGCCCAGCACGTGTCGCCGCGCGGCTGCCTCCGCGGCTCGCATACTCCCTCGCGCTGCGCTGATCAGGAATTGCGCAGGCAGTTGTGACTGCGACGAGGACTCACCGTGACCTCAGTCAGAGCACACGCACACGCTCAAACGGGCGACGCTGGTGGTGGCAGGACGGCGCGACCGCAGGCGAGGCCGCGAGGTTGCTCGCGCCCAGGCCCCAAGGCATGCCACGCTGGGATTTGGGTTACATCTGTGAGTCTTCCGCTAAAAGCCTTCACACGTGAGGACTGCAGCCGCGTCGCGGCCGACATCACCATGAGCAGCCCGTGCAGCGCGTAGCTGAAGAGCCGCAGCCGAGCCTCCCTGTGCCTGCTCCACAACCAGTCTGTCGCCTAATTCTGACCCATCAAGACAGGACACCTGTTTCTGCTCCTGCTTCAACTTGAGCGCACGCTCGCCGTTTCAGGACTCTGCCAACCTCGGAAGCTCAAGGCCGGCGAGTCATCAGTGGCGGCGTGGCCGATCGTCCAGGTCCAGCTCGCCTCGAAACGAACCGCGCTGCCATCCGTGCCACGATGCCGCGACGATAAAGGCAGCGGCCCTGCTGGCGACTTTTTCCCCGCCCTCGCGAGAACGACAGGGAACCTCGATGAGCGCCTCTTGTCAACACCGAAAGCGCAACAGATCGCTAGGCCGACCGCGCACGTCGCGAGCGGCGGGCGGGCCGTCGGCGGACGCCGGCCGCCGGGCCTGCCAGCTGCAAGGCAGCGGCGCGCCGGGTCGCGGGGCCACGGGCCGCCTGCCTGGGGCCAGCAGTCGGCGGCAGCGGCGCTGAGCATCGGAAGCGCTCCGACCTGAACCACGGCGCCGCCGCCACGGCCCGAGCCTGCTCCAGCGCGCAGCACGGGGCCGGCGCTGCTGCAAGTCAGCAACAGTGCTGCCCTGGCGGCCAAGAGGCTGCGGTCGCGCGCGGGACTCGTGCGCAAGCGAGCATGGGCGGAGCAGAGTTTGGGCTGGCTGCGCGCTCTTCGTCATCGCAGGCGCAGGCGCAGGCGCAGGCGCAGCGCCAGTGCAGGCAGGACGGACCCCGGGTACGAACAGAGCACGATGGACGGCGCGTCCGACTGTAACTGTCCAGACTCGGACTGAAGATCAAAACCGCAGAGGCTCGCCTGCGGCCTGTAAGTTACTAACTCACAGTTTGCTACCTGATCAGAAGAGTCGGCATCCTGCAGCCAGCAGGCAGAGAACCCGGACACGGCAACGCGGCACGGCAGTAGACGCGGCGCTGAGTCGCTGACCGTAATAAGAGACCGACAGGGACGAATTGACGATCTCGTCGCGAGCTGGCTGGCTGCGGGAGACGCGAGGTCGGTGAGAGTCTTGCGCTGGTGTTGGCTTGCGCCTCGGTCGGCGGCAGATCCCAATGGACGCGGCGCGGCGGCCAGGGCGGCGGCCATGCGCGAGGTCAAGAGCGGGACGCTCTTTGTGCAGGAGAGGCGCGGCAAAAACCACCTCAAAGAGTGCCGCGTGGCGCTGACGGACGAGCAGGAGCTCCTGGTGGAAGCGCTGGCCCGCGAGGATGCGGAGGCCTTTAGCCGCGGGCTGGCGCTGGCGCTCTTCTCGGACGTGAGTCTCAAGGAGAAGGACGGCGCGCGCGGCGGCAAGGTCTACGTGCTGCGGCTCGGGATGCACGCCAACCTCCCGGCGGTGCACTTGGCCACGGAGAGCGCTCGGACGGGCAAGACCTGGTTCTATGCGCTGCGGCGCGCGGTCCGCGAGGCCGCGGCCGGTACCGCGGTGTGGCGGCAGCTCGCTGCCGACGGCCTCGGCCGCACGCTGCTGGACACCATGGAGAGCCTGCCGCGAAGCGACCTGGCCACCGTCTGCGTGACGCAGACTCGTGGAACCTACCTCTTGCACGAGGTCGTGCGCCTGCTGCCGGGCTGGACGGCCCCGCAGGCCTCCGTGCGCCAGGTGGAGGTCAAGGAGGCGGACGAGCGCCGCCTCTCGGTAGGGAGCACGAACACCGACAGCACCGAGGTTGAGGAGACGTGTCTCGTGGCGCGCCGCATCTTCGAGCTCGTCGTTGAGCTGGCGCCCGCCGTGGTGCGAGCGCGCTCAGCGCAGGACGAGCTGCCCTTGCATGCCCTCTTGCGCGCGAGCGGGGCCTTGGCCGCGCTTGCGAGCAGGGCCGATCTCGAGGCGGAGACTGACCTGGCGCAGATCGCGCTGCGCCGTCTGCTCGAGGTGCACCCGGACAGCGTGCAGGAATGCAGCTTTGGCGGTCTGATCAAGGGCGGCGCCGCTGGGGGCGCTGACCGCGACTTTGAGCTGCCCGTGCACCTCGCATGCGCCTCGCTGCAGCCTGTCCTAGTGCAGATTGTCCTCGGCGTCGACAGCCCCGGGCGGCGCCTTGACGCCTTTCTGGGCGAGGGGTCGCGCCTGCGCGCGGTCGACGCGCGCGGGCGCACCGGCCTGCACATCGTTGCCGCGGCACTCGGGGGCACGGCGCAAGAGACGCGTGCTCGTCGTCACGCGCAGCACCTGTGCGACCTGCTCGCGAGCCTAGAGCCTGCGGCGCTCGCCATGCAGGACTGCCGAGGCGATACGCCACTGCATCTCGTCGCACGCGCCGCGGATGCGTTGGTTCTCCGCTCCTTCCTCGAGACGGCGCGCAGCTTCTCGATGCCGGACGCCGTGAGCGGCCGCAACAGCGCCGGACAGACTTGCCTCGACGTGCTTCTCACGGAGCAGAAGCGTCTGGCGCTCGCTGGCGACGTGACCGCGCTCGAGACCGTCGAGCGCTGCGTAGCGCTCCTGCGCATCGGCCCGTCCGCTGCGCGCCTCTTTGCAGCGGCTTCCTGATTGTGATCGTGCCGGCCTCGATGTAACCATTTTGTGTAACAACTCTGGCTGCTCGTTTGACGACGAAGCTTGAATCGATCGCAGCTTGTCGAATGTCGCGCGTCCGCCGCACCTTGTTTGCGCCTCCAAGGCCTTTTCCTCTCACACCGGGCGGCGCAGTGCAAACCACTACGCGCAGATCTCGGTGTGACTTGATGCGACTCTGACGTGGAGCTTTTGCACGTCGGCTCAGGCTCCGTCTCGTGCTTTTCTCACGCGTCGCTGCTGCTGGTGGTGCTGCTGGTGCTGGTGGTGCTGCTGGTGCTGGTGCTTCTGCGTCGAGCATTGCAGGCTGGCTTGCATCGCTCTTCCATTCTTCACAAAGCGGAAATCCCCGTTGCTCGTTTCAACCTTGGCCCCAAGTCTGACCCGGGCTCGGACGGCGACCGGTCCCTCAGGCTGCTGTCGTGCTCGAGCCCGCCCTTCATGTCGCTCTCGGCGTGGTGGTCGTCGCCGTCGTCGTTGGTCTCGTCCGAGACCACGGTTTGAGCCGCCCGGAGCCCGCGCAGAGCGGCGTCCAGAGCGGCTTCGCGGGCGGCGGCAGGATGGAGGAGGACGAGGCGGCGTCGAGCGGGTCGTCGAGCGAGGGCGAGGAGGAGGAGGAGGCGGCGCTGGAAGCGCTGGAGGCGGCCGCGGCGGCGGGCGATGCGAGCGCCGCGGCGCATGCAGCGCTGGTGGCCGGGCTGCGCGCGGCGGGCGAGCTGGGGCGCGTGCGCGCGGCGCGGGAGCGCTTCGCGGGCGCGCACGCGCTGGGCGAGGCAGACTGGCTGGCATGGCTCGAGGACGAGCGCGTGGCGGGCGGCGGCGACCTGGAGGCGCTCGCCGTGAGGGCCTGCGCCGCGCTCCCGTGCTCCGCGGCGCTCTGGACGGCGCGGCTGGCGGTGGGCGAGCCGGGCCGCGAGGATTTCCAGGCCGCGGCGCGCCTTGCGGGCTTCCACGTGCGCCAGGGCGCCGCCGTGTGGAACCTGTGGCAGGCCTTTGAGGAGGAGCGCAAGGAGGAGGAGCACCTCGGCGCCTTTTTGAAGGAGCGCGCGGCGTGCCCTATTCTGGACGCCGGGCTCAAGGCGTGCCTGCTACGCGGCGGTCTGAGCGCAGCGCAGGCCGACGAGGCCCTGGCGGGCGTGCAAGAGCAGCACGCGTGCGCCGTGGCGGCGGACGCCTACGAGCGGCGGCTGCTGCAGCACTTCGAGGGCGCCGAGACCGCGGGCGCGGGCGAGCCCGAGCCCGAGGGTCTGGCGGAGTTCTGGGTCGACTATCTGGACGCCATGCAAGAGCGCGTGCGCAAGCGCATGGCGCTGCCGTGGGCCCAGCGTCTGGTGCGCTGCCTCTTCGAGCGCGCCCTGGCCACGTGCCGCCACCGCGTGGAGCTCTGGGACGCGTACACGGCCTTTTGCAAGTTCCAGCTGCGCGACCTGGAGGCCGCCGAGGCCACAGCGGACCGCGCGCTCGCGCGTTGCCGCGGCGCCGTCCCGCTCTGGCGCGCGCGCCTGCTCCTGGCCGAGCAGCGCGCCGCTGGGACGCCGTTGCTGGTGGACGCCATCTCGTCCACCACCTACCGCGCGCTGCAGGACGGCTTGCCGTCCGCCGTCGCCTTCTGCGACATTCTGCTCGCCTCGTGCCATGCATACCGCCGATGCGCAGGCTCTCCCGAGCTCGTTGAGCAGTGCCGGCAGCAATTCGACTATGCGCTCAGCGTGCTGTCCAGCATGTTTCCGGCCGACTCGACGCAGCGCGCGCGTGTGGTCGAGGACTACGCGCAGACGCTCATCGCGCTGGAGGGCGAGGCGGCCGCAGCGCCGCGCTGCGTTGCGCTCTGGGACGCGCTGCTGGAGGCCTTCCCGGACGCCGTGGGGCTGTACATGCGCGCCGTCGCCTTTGCGCTGGCGCAGCGGGACCTGGCCCGGTGCCGCCAACTGTACAAGCGCGCACTGCACGCTGCCAAGACTGCCGACGACGCCGCCGCCACTTCGCGCAAGCGCAAGAAGAAGGCGCAGCAGCAGGGAGCCGCGCTCGGCGTGGCGCGCGCCTGGGAGGACTTTGAGCTTCGCCACGGCACGCTCGAAACGCTGGCGCAGGCCCAGGTGCAGGTTGCTCGCGCGCTCTCGTTGCGGGCGCGCACGCTCGCAGCGACCGGCCCCAAGGCCAAGCGTCAGCGCACGCAACGGGCTGGGGCGGGGCGCAAGGCCGCCAAGCCCGCGGTCAAGCGCAACAATGACGGCGGCGGCGGCGGCGGCGGCGACGATGATGATGATGACGACAAGATGAAGGACGCTAGCGACGGCAGCGACGAGGGCGAAGACGAGGACGAGGACGAGGACGAGGACGGTGGGGCCGAGGAGGGGGCGGCCAAGACAGCGCCTCCTGCCGCGCTCGAAAGACTGCAGCCACCGCCCGTGGGCGAGCCAGAGCGCAAGCGCAAGCGCCTCTCGAGCGAAGGCGAGAGTGCCGCCGCTGGCGTCGGCGCTCCAGAGGAGGCCGGCGCAGAGGTCGAGGTCGCGCAGCGCCTGGAGCGCATGGATGTCGACCAGCGCGACAACAGCAGCGTGCGCGGGTCAGAGACCGGCACCGCCGACGTGGACGCGCGACGCGAGGCGGAGCGCAAGCGCAGTGTGTTTGCGGTCAACTTTTCCTACAAGAGCACGGAGGAGGCCATTCGCGCGCACTTTGAAACGTGCGGCAAGGTGAGCAAGCTCTTCTTGAAACGTAACGGGCACGGGCAGTTCAAAGGTCAATGTACAGTGGTCTACAAGGCGCAGCCCATGGCGGACGCGGCCTTTGCGCAGCTGCAGGGCGTGCCGCTCGACGGCCGCGCGCTCAAGCTGCTCGAAGTCAAGCCGCGGGGCGAACGCCAGCCGGCTCCGCGACCCGCCGTGCCCGAGGTCTCCCCCGACGAGGCTCTCCGCACGGTCCACGTGACGGGTCTCCCGCCTGCGCACTGCTCTGCGCAGGCGCTGGAGCGCGGCGAGTCCGCCTTTGCGCTGGCCCTGCGCGCGTGCGGCGCCATCGAGGCCGTGCATGTGGCCGAGAACCACGCGTCCGCGGACGTGCGCTTTGCCACGGCGGCCGAAGCCAAGGCGGCGCTCCAGCTTCACAAACAGGCCTTCTCCTGGGGCGGCGAAGGCGAGGGTGACGCCGGGGCGACCGCCATTAGCGTGCAGCCGCTTCGCACCAAGTACACCTGGCCCGCTGACCAGCAGCAGCAGCAGCAACACCAGCAGCATCAGCCCAAAATGGTGCCGCGCGCGCTTCGCGTCAAACAGAAGAAGCGCCTTGACCTCGGGTGAAGAAGAAGGAACAACAAGAAGAAGAGTAGTGAAGACAACAGAAAGGCTCCTGGCCCTGTCCGGACGTGAGTGAAGCCAGCAGAAAGGCCTCGACTTACACTTGACGTCACAGTCCAGTCCGAACGTGGGTGAGCGCTGTGTGCTCTGCTGTGTTCATCTCCCAGTTGCGCCGGGCCAGGCCATCGGCCCGTCGGCCACCTTTTCGTCGGCCGCGTCCTCGCTGCTCTTGACCATGTCGACCAGCACGTCGGCCGCCCTCTCCTCGCGCTGCAAGGCGTCCAGCACGGCGGCATGCATCTTGGTGAGCTCGACACGCAGCTTGGCAAGCAGCAGGTCTCCACGCGGCAGGCCGGCCTGCGCGAGGGAGTCCAGCGCGCGCACGACGTCGCGCCAGATCTGCGCGGTGGTGGCCTGGTCGCGGCTGGCACTCTCTGTGACAAAGGCCGGGTGGCGAAGCGCTGCATGCTTGGCCACGAAGCGGTCGATGACCTCCTCCTTGTCGCGCTCGCGCTTGGCCACGGCCGCCTGCAGCTCGAGCTCCTCGAGCTCCGCGGCACGCGCCGTGTCCCGCAGCAGCGCGGCGCGGCGGTCCTCGAGCGCCTCAATCTTGTCGCCTGCGCGGTGCGCGCGCGCCTCGAGCGCCGCCCACGCCAGGCGCTCGCGCTCCAGGCCCTCCTCGCCGCGCGCCGCCTCGCGGCTCAGCCGCTGCACGGCCAGCGCCATGCTCTCCGCCGTGACCTGGTCCACGGCGTCGCGTCGCCTGCGCGCGCGCAGCGCCTCCAGCTCTCGCCTGCGCGCGCTCCACGCCTTGCCCAGGTCCTGCAGCTCCCTGCGCAGCACCCTCGCCGTGCCGGCCGTGCGTGGGTCCTTGTCCTCGTGTCTCTGCAGCGCCTCCTCGAGCGCGCGCAGCGCCTCCTGCCTGGCCGCGGCCTCCTTGCGCGCCAGCCGCTGCAGCTCGCGCGCGCGCTCCTCGAAGACCTCGCGCTGCAGCACGGCGCCCTCCAGCCGCCGCGCCGCCGCGCGCAGCCGCACGCCCTCCAGCCGCAGGTCGTCCAGCGCCAGCTCCGCGCTGCCGCGCGCCTCCAGCACGCCCGCCTCCGCGGCCGCGCGCCGCCGCCGCAGCGCCGCCACCGCCATGCCCGCGCGCTCCGCCTTGCTTGTGGCTCTGCGGCTCCAGCGACCTACTAGCGACCGCGCCCTGGTCTCCCTTTTCCCGCCTTTCCCTCTAGCTCCTTCGGGTTCTTCTCCAAGTTCACCTCGTCCTCGTACCGTAACTACCAATCATGGATGGATGAACTAACCGTCGCCCATCGTGGTTGAGCAAAGTAAAACCTGAAAACGAGATGACAGTGAGGGCCTCTTCCAGCAAGTTCGAGCGGCTTGACGCGGCGCGGGGCGGCTTGCCGCTCGTGCGACGTGCGCCCTCGTCTCCTTCAAGTTTCCCCCGAGCGCACTCAAGTTAGGCCTAGGCCTAGACCCGAGGGAATGCGATGTTTGACCCGAAGGTGGGTACTGGTACCTCCTAGCCTTGCTTGGGCCAAACGATGGAGTGAAGCAGTACGCTGGGCTCTGCCAGCTGCTGGCTTGGCCTCCTCGGCGGCACCAGGCCTGCCAGTGGTTTGTTTGCTTGAGACTGTGATCTCGTCTCATTTGACTCTCACCTCATCACTGACTGTGAGTAAGTTATTGCGTAATCTGAGCGGCGCGTGCAGTGCACTGCATGCACGACAACCACGCACCACGGCGGGCGAGCTTGGATCCTGGGCGCGCGGCAACGTCGCAACGAGGTCGCCGGCCAGCCGAACGCGGTCGAACGCGCTGGCGGCCAGCGGCCAGCGGCACCAGTTCTGCAATTCTCGCTAGCCCTGAAAGCATGGCGGAGGAAACGCTGGGCGACGATGAAGGCGTGCGCGTGGTGGTCGTGCACGCGAAGGAGGACGCGGAGACGGCGACGGCGTTGAGGGACGGCCTGCAGGCAAGCGCGCCCGAGACGGGAGTGGAGGTCACGGACGGGGACCTGCAGCCGCTCGCCGCGGCGCTCAAGGAGGACGCGGAGCTCGTCGTGGTGATCCTGATAAGCCCGGCGCTGAGGGGCGAGCACGACAATGCGGCCCTGCAGGCGGCGAGCAACGAGCTGCGAGGCGCGGTGCTGCCGGTGGCCGTCTGCGAAAAGTTGACGGGTGGGTACAAGACGCAGGCGAAGAGGTTGCTGGGCACGACGGCATCTCTGGTGCTCGTGGCAGACTTCTCGAGCGAGGCTATGCTGCAGCTCGCGAGCGAGATCCGCAAGCGCGCGACTGCGAGGCGGGGCCTTTCCTCGCGCGCCACCTTGAGTGAGCTAAAGGCGCGCTTAGACCCTGTGGACTCGTCGCCATGGGTGGAAGGGCTGGCGCAAGACTTTGCGCAGACCGAACGGCAGCGCAAGCTGCTGGCCGCAGTGGCCAAGTGGTTCACGTCGAGCGAATTACCTGCGCTTGGCTTGGAGGGCGACGGTGGTCTGGACACGAATGTCATACTGGCCGAGCTGTGCCGACGCGGCGGCGCATTGGAGGCGGAAGCGCACCCGAAGCGGCAGCGTATGTCAGCGCTCGGCAGCCTGGAGCGCCGTGGTGACTCTGAGGCGCACGTTGTGCCAGTGGCCGCGATGCACTTCTTCAGGCAGGACGCCCTCGAGCCGGCAGCATCTCAGGGGGCAGCTGCGCTCCGGAGCATTGCCTGGCAGCTCTGCTCCTCAGTGCCCGGCTTCTTCGACAAACTGTGGGACAGCTTGCCGGGAAAGACGCTTCATGACCCGGAGGATGCCTTCGGCGCCCTCTTGGCCACGCCCGCGCGCAACCTTGACGCGACGCTGGTCGCGCGCAGAGTCGTGGTGGTTCTAGGTGGGCTGGTTCAATGCAGCAGCGCCAAGCGCATGGTCGATGTGATCGTTCGCCGCTGGACGGCAGAGCTGCCCGACTGGCTCTGTCTCGTGGCGAGCACACAGGTCGGCTTCGCTTGGCCTCGTGCAGCACCGGAATTTCGATCCACGATTCTTGTCGTGGGCGGCCAGGAAGACACCGAGGGCATGCAAGCGATCCTGAGGCTGGCGCTGCGCAACCACGTGGCGGGAAAGGACCTGGACGTGGTTGCCGAAGAGCTTGGCCGGCGCGCGGGGGGCGCCCTTCTCTGGGCAAACTTCCTCCCGGACGCCCTCGAGCGAATTCGCCGGGCCAACGATGTCCCAGCAGGGGCGCTCCTGAGCGCCGAGCACGTGCTGCGCAGTGCGCTTCTCCCTGCGAATGGACTTGATGGCATCCTCGCTGTCTACTTTCGGCTCTTTCGCGACGAGGTGCTCTGCGGCGATGCCAGCCTCTACGCGAAGCTCCTGGCGACGCTGCTGGCCGCGCGCGAGCCACTGCCAGCGCCAGTGCTGCAAGAGTCGCTCACGAAGGACGTCCGTGAGGCGATCCGGACCGGCGCGACGCGCTTGCTCTCCCTTGCTGGCGACGGCAGGGTGAGCTTGCTGCACAGGCGCATGGCGACGTGGCTCGCCAGCAAGAGTCTGGCCGGCGACCTGCACGTGGATGTGGCACAGGGTCACGTGCTCCTGGCGCAGTACTGCGCCGCCCAGAATGATGCCTTTGCCTTCCGGCACGCCATCCATCACCTCGATACAGTCGGGCAACGGGACGAGGCCCTGGCTCGGGCTGGGGACCTCTCTTGGGTGCAGCGCGCAGTGGCGGCGGACGAGGGTACCGCGTCTAGGGCGCAGCGGCTCTCGACGATCAACTTGCTTGCGCAGGACTGCCTGCACCTCGGGGCTCCCGCGGAGACCTGCACAGGGCGGCTCCTGGCCAAGTGCCTGAGTGCGCTGAGCTGGGACCCGCGAGAACTGCCCTCACAGCTCCTCGCACGAGATGCGCCATTCGCCCAGGCCCTGCCCGCGCTGCGCAGCCTGGACCAGACGGTATGGCTCGAGCCGAGAACGCGAGCATTGCTGCGCCCGAGCGCACCGCTTCTCTTCAGGCTTCAAGGCCACACCATGGGCGTACGGTGCGTGGCGTCGGACGGCGACTACGTCGTGTCCGGATCCTGGGATAGCTCTCTCTGCGTCTGGGACGCCCGGTCCGGCGCGTGTCGGCAAGTGCTCGTGGGCCACGAGTCTTCTTTGTGTGGCGTCGCGATTGCGGACGGCCTCGTCGCCTCAGCCTCGGCGGACCAGACGGTGCGCACGTGGGACCTGCGCACGGGTGAGGCGTTGCGCATTCTGAAGGGCCATGAGGACTACGTGACGAGCGTGGCCTTTGCCCAAGACCACCTTGTATCGGGCTCGAGGGACAAGACGGCACGCGTCTGGGACCTGCGATCAGGCGAGCCGCTATACGTGCTGCAGCACGGCGGTGGCGTGACGAGCGTGGCGACAGCTGCCGGCCGCGCGGTGTCTGCGGGCTGGAACCAGCTCGTGCGTGTCTGGGACCTCGGGACGGGCGAGCAAGTGCACCTGCTGGAGGGCCACACCGAGCCGGTCGAGTGCGTGGCGATGAATCTCGACTTTGTTGTGTCCGGCGGCTACGACAAGGATCTGCGCGTGTGGGACGCGCGCACTGGCACAGCGGTGCGCCTGCTCAAGGGCCACACCGATGTCGTGCGGGGCCTCGCCGTGCGGGATGATCGTGTCGTCTCCGGAGCCGGTGACAAGACGGTGCGCATCTGGAATTTGCGCACTGGCGACGCCCTGCACGTGCTCGAGGGCCACGCCAACCCCATCACAAGCGTGGCTGTCGTTCGTCCTGATTTGGTCGCGTCTGGCTCCTCCGACATGACGGTCTGCCTCTGGAATACGAATGCGGTGGATGCCGGTCCGCCGTTGGACCGGCACGCGGGCGAGATTAAAAGCGTCGCCGTTGCCGGCAATTATGCAGCGTCGGCGTCTGCGGACCGATCCGTACGGATCTGGGACGCGTCAACCGGGAGGCTGCTCCGTAGCCTGACTGGGCACACTGACAAGGTGCACGGCGTGGCGCTGCACGGCGACCTGGTGTTCTCGGGGTCTGCGGACAAGACCGTGCGCCTTTGGGACTTGCACTCGGGCAACTTGCTGCACGAGCTCAAGAATCACAACCACGAAGTGTCCAGCGTAGCGACGGACGGCCGCATAGTGGTCTCCGGCTCCTATGACACGACGGTGCGCATCTGCGATGTTGGCACGGGCAAGCAGCTGCGCGTGCTTGAAGGTCATACGAACTGGGTCATGAGCGTCGCGGTAGACGGCGATCTAGTCGTCTCCAGTACCGAGAACGAGGTGCGCGTATGGAATTTGCACACTGGCGCGCAGATCCACGTGGAGATCTTTCGCGACCTCGTCAAGCAGGTTCGCATCGGCGATGGCGTGCTCGGCGTGCGCGTGGAAACGGCCTCCCAGACGGTCGAGAAGGTGTACGCCATCACTCCATCTTCGCTCGAGGCGCTGCCCACGTGGCCAGTTAGCTCGAGCCTCCAGGCGCTTCACGTAAACGACAATACGCACCTACGGCTGAGCCATCCAGCCACCTCCGTGGGTTACACTACAGACAGCGAGATTCTCGACTGTGCCGCCTCCAACGACACAGTTGTGCTGGGTGACAAGACCGGCGTGATGCATTTCCTGCGCGTCGTCGGCGCACGTCAGCCAACCAGCTCGCCGTAAGGCTCAGCAACACGCCAATTTTACTTGCTCAGCAACACGCCAATTTTACCTGTTCGTTTGTTTGCTTGCTTGGGCGACTTGATCTCGGCGAGGCATCGGAAGCAAGACCTGAGCGAGATCTTGACTGTCATGAGCAAGTCATGAGCAAGACCATGAGCAAGTCATGAGCACGACGTCTTGAGCACGACTTGAGCACGACGTCTTGAGCACGACTTGAGCACGACGTCTTGAGCACGACTTGAGCACGACGTCTTGAGCACGACTTGAGCACGACGTCTTGAGCATGTCTTGAGCACGGCGTCTTGAGCACGACTTGAGCACGACGTCTTGAGCACGTCTTGGGCACGACGTCTTGAGCACGTCTTGAGCACGACTTGAGCACTGAATAGGCCAACATCGCGTGCGGGAAAAGGGACACAGATGGAGAAAATGGTACGACGTGGCCGCCGCGACGGCGCTGCCGCTGAGCGCAAACAGCTTCGCGCGGCGCGGGGTCGCTGGACGCAGCGGCAGCGGCGGCGGCGGCGGCTACGGCGACGGCGGCGGCGGCGGCGGCGGCGGCGGCAGCAGCAGCAGCAGCCGCGGCGCGGTTTCAGCTCCGCGCTGGCGGCGTTGGGCGGCGCAGATCGGAGCGGAGCGCAGCGACGCGCGGTGCGGCTTCTCCGTCCCCGAGGCGACTCGGCACGCGCAGCGCGGCGTGCGTGGCGCGGAGGCCTACAGGATGCGGCGCGTGGACAATGACGCCTTCCTGACGCTGCTTGCGGAGATGTACAAGGAGACGTGCGAGTCAGGGTCTGTGACGGTGACCATGAAGATGGTGACCGCCAAGGACATGGCGCACGGGCCCAAAGCGATGCGCGCGGAGCTGCCGGGCGGCCAGGCGTGTCTGATCCGCGCCTTCGTCACGGGCGGCAACCGGGAGGGCTCCACCTTTGCCAACAAGGAGGCCGGCAAGTCGAGCCGGAAGCAAAAGGCCACCATTAGTACGGTGCTCACCGGCGACCAGCAGGCGGTCTTCCACAAGCGCCTCTCCGACGTGCTCAAGGACAACATGAGCAAGCTCAAGCGCCCGCGCGACATCAAGGCGGCTGACGAGCGTCGCGAGCGCCGCGCCAACCTGAAGAGGTCCCGCGCCGCTGTCGCGCTCAAGAAGGCTAGCGAGGCCGGCACTGCATGATTCTGCGCTGGGGCGCGTCTGATGTGTGGTGCGAGGCCTGCTTTTATTTTTTTCTGGTTGATACAACTTACATGTCTTTGTCTTTGTTTGACTTGCCACGTGAGGCGAGAGTGCAGTGGCCGAGCAAGGGGGGCCTGTGCTCGTTTCCGGGTCGGCGCTCGCTGACAGTCAGCCAGGCCCGGGTCATCCCGCCACTGCAGCGTCCTCCCCGTTACGCCTCCGTTCCATTCCCCCGTTCGCGCCCTCCATGCCCCCATTCCTCGCCGTTAGCCCTGCCACTCTCCTCGTCCTCCTCCCGTTCGAAGCACGAACCGGGATCCACCCAAGACAGATCCACCCGAGGCCCCGCGCCGTCCCAGTCCTTCTTGGCTTCACGACGTCTCTGCAGCACTTTCCTGGTCTTCACGCGTGACATCAAGCCCATCGCCAATCAGCCCGGCTGCCTCGAGGTCCGCGTCCGCCGCGTCATCACCGGCCACGTCGACGGCCTCCGGCTGGTCCCGGCGCCTCGCCATTCGCCGCGTCAGCTCCAGCCTGCAGTGCCAGTGCACGGAGTCCTTTTTCCGCGCTCGTCGTGCGCCTCCTGCTCGCCACCGGCGTCCTGCTCGTCCTGCTCGTCCAGCTCGCGCTGGTCATTCAGGTCCACCGCCTCCGGCTGGCCCCGGCGCCCTGCCATTCGCCGCGTCAGCTCCAGCCTGCGGTGCCAGTGCACGGCGTCCTTTTTCCGCGCTCGTCGTGCGCCTCCTGCTCGCCACCGGCATCCTGCTCGTCCTGCTCGTCCTGCTCGCGCTGGTCGTCCAGGTCATCGCGGCGCTGCTGGGTGGCGCGGCGCGGATCGTGCGGCTCGGAGCGGCAGAGCGGCAAGCGGAGGGGCGCGCGCGGGCGGGCTTGTGCGCGGGCGCAGCGGCGGCGGCGCGCGCGGGCGGCGGGCTCGGCACGCGCGGGAGAGGCCCCGGCAGGCGCAGGCGGCGCGGCGCGGCGGCAGAGGCCGCGGCGGGCGCGGGAGAGGGCCAGGATGGCAGGCCCCTGGGTGCTGCACGGGCTGCCCGGCGACAATGCGCGCACGCTGCGCGTGGAGGCGGCGGCGGCCGCGGCCGGCGTCGAGGTGAAGACGAAGGCGTACAAGGCGGCGCCGAAGAAGGGCACGAGCCCGACGGGCAAGCTGCCGGCGCTGTGGCGCGGGGAGGAGGCATGCGTGGCGTTTAGCTCGCTGGCGGCCATGCGCGCGATCGTGCGCGAGGCGCAGGGCAATGAGGGCGCGCTGCTGGGCGGCAGCGACGCGGTGGCGCGCGCGGAGGTGGAGCAGTGGCTCGAGTACGCGGCGGACGTGCTGGACCCGCTGGCGGATGCGGCCTGCCTGCGCGCCGGCACGCCCCAGGCCAAGGCGGCTGGCGACCTGGCGGACCAGGTTGCGGCGCGCGCCGCGCAGCTGCTCGTGGTGGAGGTCGGTGGCGTCGTGGAGCCGTGCCTGCGGTCGCGCAGCTTCCTGGTGGGCGACGCGCTGACGCTGGCTGACGTGGCCGTTGCCTCCGCGCTCGTGGGCCCGCTGCGCGAGGCCATCGAGGCGGACTCGCGCGAGTCCACGCTGGCCAGCACGGTGCGCTGGTTTGACTCGGTGCTCAAGTCGTCGGGCATGGATTCGCTGCTGGAGACGCCCTTTAGCTACTATGCCGGCAAGGACGCCGCGGCGTCGGCCGCGGCGGCCGCCGCGGACAGTGCGGCGCAGGGCGCGTACTCCGTGAGCGGCAAGGCCATGGGCGCCGACCCTGTGCCGCTGGGCAAGCTGTTCAAGCGGTCGCGCTCGCGCGTCAAGGACATCCTCGAGGCTGACAGCGCCTCGCTCGTGGGCAAGACCGTCTGCGTGTGCGGCTGGGCCCGCACTGTGCGGTCCGCCGCCAAGGGCTCGCTGGCCTTTGTGGAGCTCAACGACGGCTCCTGCCAGGCGAGCCTGCAGGTGGTGTGCAACGCCAAGACCACGGCCAACTTCGACCAGGTCCTGGCGGCCGGCGGCGTCAGCTCCTCGCACCGCTTCGTCGGAAAGCTCGTGGCGCCCGAGAAGGCCGAGCAGGCCATCGAGCTCCAGGCCGAGGTCGTCGACGTCCTGGGCACGGTGGACCCCTCCGAGTACCCGCTGTCCAAGACCGGAAACAAGGCCGCGGCGCACTCGGTCGAGTTTCTGCGCGAGCAGGCCCACCTGCGCGCGCGCACCAACCTCATTGCTTGCGTGGCTCGTGTGCGCAACGCGTGCGCCTTTGCCATTCACGACTTCTTCCGTCAGCAAGGCTTCATGTACGTGCACACCCCGATCATCACGGCCAGCGACTGCGAGGGTGCTGGCGAGATGATGGCCGTCACGACGATGTTCGGCAAGGCAGAGAAGGACAAGGGCCAGCTCCCGACCATCTCCGCGGAGCGCCTCAAGCAGTACCAGCGCGACGACCCGTCCTGCAAGTTCAAGGAGGGCGACATCGACTGGCGCGAGGACTTCTTCAACAAGCCGGCCTTCCTCACCGTGTCGGGCCAGCTCAACGTCGAGACCTACGCCTGCGCGCTCTCCGACGTGTACACCTTCGGCCCCACCTTCCGCGCCGAGAACTCCCACACCTCGCGCCACCTCGCCGAGTTCTGGATGGTTGAGCCCGAGCTTTGCTTCGCCACCCTCTCGGACAACATCGACCTGGCCGAGGACTTCATCAAGTACTGCACCCAGTACGTCCTTAAGAACTGCTCTGCCGACATCGACTACTTTGAGAAGCACACTGAGCCCGGCCTGCGCGCGCGCCTGCTCAACGTTATCGAGACGCCCTTCAAGCGCCTCACGTACACCGAAGGCGTCGCAATCCTCAACCAGCCCGAGCACCTCAACAAGGAGGACGGCACCCCGCGCTTTGAGGAGCACCCCGAGTGGGGCATTGATCTCGGCTCCGAGCACGAGCGCTACCTCAGCGAGACCGTTTTCAAGGGCCCCGTCGTCCTCACCAACTACCCTGCCGACATCAAGGCCTTTTACATGCGTCAGAACCAGCTCGATGACAAGGGCCGCCTCACCGTGCAGGCAATGGACATCTTGGTGCCGCGCATCGGTGAGCTCGTTGGCGGCTCCGCCCGCGAGGAGCGCCTCCCGCTTCTTGAGAAGCGCATCGTCGACATGAACCTCAAGCCCGAGGACTTCTCCTGGTACTGCGACCTGCGCCGGTTCGGCACCGTCCCGCACGCTGGCTTTGGCCTAGGCTTTGACCGCTTCGTCATGTTTGTCACCGGCATTGCCAACATCCGCGATGTCATTCCCTTCCCGCGCTTCCCGGGCTCCTGCTCCTTTTAGTCACCTTCATCTCCAATATTCCTTTTCCTTTCACAGTCCCGGAGTTCTCGGTCGGCAGTCGCGCTCCCCCACGTCCACCTGAAACCGCACCAGCACGCCGCGGTGGTCCGAAGGCCACAGTGGGGCGCCGGGCTCCTCCATCCCTACCTCGCGCAGCACACGCGACGTGTCGCTGTCGGCGTCGCGCCCCACGAGGCGCACCTCCTCAGTGCGCAAGCGGTCTCCGCGCGCGAGCACGAGGTCGATGCGCTTCTTTGGCTCGTCGCTTGGGAACGTAAAGGCCTCCGCCACGTGCGTCGGGTCTCGCGAACCGCGCGGCGGTTCCTCGTGGTTCAAGTCGCGCCACACATCGCGAAAGCACGTGCCGTTCGTTAGCGGCTCCAGCGCCGGCGAACCTGGCTCATCGTTCACGTCGCCCGCAAAGATCTGGCCCAGCAATAACGAGGCGCCTCCCCGCTGGGCGCCCCGCCGCACGGAGTCGGCAAAGCGTACGACGTCTTGCGCGCCGCGCAAGCGACTTGCTTCGTTCAGAGAGAAGTGGGACGTGAAGACGTCCAGCAGCCCCGCCCCCGGCACGAGCACCCGTGCGTGCAGGCAGATGCGCTGGTGATAGTCGTCCGCTGCGGCGCCCACCTGGCGGCTCAGGAGTCGGTACCGCGTCTCCACGATCGGGTATCGCGATAAAATGCTCACGCCCTCCTCGCATTCGAACCCAAGACCCGCTTGAATAAATGCCATCGCCGGCTGGTGCACAAAATACCTATACGGCAGCCTCGCCAAGAGGTGCTCGAACTGGTCCGGTCCGGGCGCCACGGCGCCAAAGGTCGTGTCGAAGCGCGTCTCCTGGAGCAGCACCACATCTGCCATGGCGCGGCGGATCTCGCTCGCGAGGCGCTCCAGACGGCGCGTATACCGCTCATCTCGCGCCTCTTGACTCCAACGCGGTCCCACGTGTGGCATCGTGTTCCACACGTTGTAAGAGAGCACGCGCAAGCTAATTGTGGGCAGCGTGAACATGGTGGTCGGAGGCAAGAGCTCCGGGCGCAGGCGCACCGTGCGTGCGTGGAGGTACACCTTGCCATCGCGGAAGAGCAGCATGAGTCGCTCCTCGTCGTGAGGCGGGCCGACGCGCAAGAAGAACCGCGCGCCCGCAGTGATAACCTGCGTGGGGTGCAGCCTGCCGATGGGGTCCGTCACAATCAGCTCCAGCCGATCTAATCGACGGACCTCTGCCCGTCGGCGCCGCGGGCCGCGCTCCCCAAAGACCTCAGACCATCGCCGCCGTGCTTCCTCCAGCACGAGCGCCGCGCTGCAGGTCGCGCCGTCCACCGGGACGACCTTGCGCACGGCGCCGTACAAGCCGATATTGCCGTACGCCAGGCCCGAGCAGCCCTCCAGGCGTGCGTCCTCGGGGAAGACCTCGACGTCGGCCGCCACGAGCCACTGCCCTGACGCGTCGCGCTGCGGCAGTCGTCGCGCGCACAGGTCCTCGTCAGCGGCGCGCCATGTCTCTAGGCCGCCCAGCGCCGCGCAGCGCCTTGCCGTGGCGACGTCCACCATGGCCGCGGTCAGCGTCGCCAACGTCGACGTCTGCGTCTGCGTCTGCGTTGCCGACGCAGATGCCGCAGCCGCAGCCGTAGCCGCTGCGCTCAGCAGCAGCAGCAGCAGCAGCAGCAGCCGCTGCTGCTGCTGCAGCAGCGTCGCCGCCGCGGGCGCCATGGCGGTTTGGGAGCCAAGGCCAACACTGCGACTGCGAGGCGCGCGCGAGGCTGCGCTGCTGCGCGAGCGCCGCGTGCAAGGCGGCAGCTCAAACACACGTGCGCGCATGATGAGAGGCGCATCGCACGCTTCGCGTTTCGCTTGCTTGAATTTTTCCTGGCTCATGATGATGATGATGGCAGGCAAAAGCATGGTCATGCACAAGCACCTTCACAACTCCAATTTGCAGGAGGGACTGCTGCTACGAGGCCGGCACCAGGCTGTGCTGCTCGTGCAGCTGCTTGAATGGTCCGGTCCGGTGCTTACTGGTGAATAGTGGTCGGCAAGACACTTCCAAGCATTTGAAAAGTACGAAAGAAGGCCGGCGGTACGAGGCTCCCATCGAGCAGGGCGAGCTTTGTTCGATGCCGTGGTAGAATAGCCACCTTTTTGGTTGCCTCCTGCATGTCGTGCCAACACCACGGCTGCATTTCTGCGCGTGCACGTGCAAATAAGCAGCAAGGCCAAAATCTAAAGGCCAGGCGGCGCGCACCGGCGGGCAGGCTATCTACGAGCGAGCGCTCCTACGGTCCAAAGCCAGCGTCTCAGTGTGCGCTCGTGGCGCTCGTTCCATACATGACGCGTTTTGTGCTGGCTGAGGCCTACGTGAAGCTAATAAGACCAGATACATACATGAAGCGGCCTGCGCCGCCTGCGCCTGGCGATAGCAATTCCCACGTGCGCCTTGCTGCGTGCGCAACCCACACTTGATCTCACGGGAGAACGCTTGATTGCGCGGTTGGTGGTGAAAGTCTGTGATCAAAACAAAATAGAATCAACGTCACTTGAAGAGTCGGAAACAATAGAAAGTGAAAGCAACGCGAAAGAAAGAAAAGAAAGAGAAGAAAGCAAAAGAAAGCCCAGAGATTCGTTCTGGGTGCGCGCGCGCACCCCCGTCACACACCGGGGGTCCGCGCCAATCCGAGTGGGGTTCTCTGGCGCACGTGGCGGCGGCGCGGCGCGGCGCGGAGCTCCGAGTCGTGGCGCCTTGGAATCGATCGATCGATCGAGCGGACGATCGATTAAGCGGGCAATCCTCGCGCTGCGAAAGCGCAAGCGCTCAGGCGCTCAGGCGCTCAGGCGCTCAGGCGCTCAGGCGCTCAGGCGCTCAGGCGCTCGGGCGCTCAGGCGCGTGCGGACGGGCACGGGCCAGGGGCCGCTGGACAGGTTGCAGCGGAAGCAGTCAAGATGTCGAGCCTGCACAGGGTCGAGTCGGCGCCCGAGGTCTTGCACCACTTCACTCCAAAGTACGATGTGTTCGGCCACCACCTGCCGGTAGGCAAAGGGTCTGGCCTTGGAGCGCCCGAGGCGAAGCGGGCCGCAAGGGCCGACTATCCGGAGCACTGGACGCGCGAGGTGAACGTCGCGACGCAGGGTGACTTGGCCGGACGGCGGCGCGAGGAAGATGCCGCTTCGCTCGCCAAGGCGCAGTCGGCCATGGTAATCCGATCCATGGCCGAGCTCACGGGGAGCCAGCAGATGGCCGGCCTCGTGCAGGGCCGCTTCCACGCGGAAGCGCAGCCCGGGCAAAAGCTGCGAAGCCAGTTGCTGGAGAATCGCCGCCGCGATCTCCTGAGCGAGATTCAAACCTCTGTGACTGGTCATGTGGACCCGCGCAAGGTTCTGCTGGAGCACGCCAGCTCGCTGGAGCCCGGTCAGCCCGTCAAGCCGTGCGTACTCGTACCGCTTCCGGCGGACGTGCGGCGTCGGAGCCCGGTCGCTGCGCAGATGCGGGAGACCCAGGTCATGGCGCTGGGCACGCAGCCGCAGCAGCCGCAGCAGCAGTCGCAGCAGCAGCAGCCGCAGCACAAGGGCTTGCTGAGCCCACGGCGCGAAATTATACAGGAGCGACCAGAGCCACCTGGGCTCGGCTGGCGCCGCGAACCGCGGACAAAGGGCGACGTGCTTCAAGAGCGCGCTGCGCGTACCATGGAGGAGCAGGCCCGCGCGCTGGCGAACGCGAAGCCCCGCGAGCGCGTGCTGCGCACGCGGCCGCGCGGGCCAAGCCCGCTGAATCATCAAGAGACCGACCCGCACGACTTCGGGCGCGCCTCAAAGAAGCAGTTCGCCAATACCGACTCGCGCCAGGCACTGCTGCAGCTGCGCCGTGAGGATATGCGCGTGGAGCTAGAGGCAGCGCGACAGAGCGCAGAAGCTCGCGAACTCGCAATCACCGATCAAATCACGCAGCCCATCCTGACCAGCAGTGCGCCGTGGTGGGAGCTTGACCGCTCCGCTGCTGAGCTTGAGCTCGTTCGCGAGAAGCGCGCCCACCTACGAGAGGACTTCGAGCTCCGCACACACGCAGTCTGCACGCACCCGGCCCGATCGGGCGACTTTCGCGCACTGGAGCTGCAAAAGAAGGCGAAGCGCAAGGAGCTCGCCGCAAAAACGCCCGCCTTCGCCACGGACGACATCTTGGGCGCCGTTGCGCAACCCACTCGCGTGCGCAACAACCGCTTCACGGATACCGTGATTGCCTTTCGTAACCAGGCCGTGCAGCCTGTCTTGGATGCGAACGGCAAGAAGCTCAAGTACGACCCGGGCGAGGCCAACCTGCTTTTCTCGTCTTTCCACCCAGACGGCGTCTTTCTGGAGCGTAAGGAGCGCCTT
Source organism: Thraustochytrium sp. TN22 (assembly GCA_013306675.1). NCBI lineage: Eukaryota > Bigyra > Thraustochytrida > Thraustochytriidae > Thraustochytrium > Thraustochytrium sp. TN22. The sequence continues at coordinate 57,613 of JABLUY010000179.1, read as the reverse complement.
GCAGCGGATCGTGCCTCGAGGCGTCGCGAGCAGGCCAAGCTCATGGGCAACGTGCTGCCGAAGCGAGCCTACATTATCTCACGCGCCTCGTCGAGTCCGGCGCTTCTTCGCAATGCGACTGCGGCGTCCTCCTCCTCCTGCGATGCAGAAAAGGACGTCAGTACCGTCTCGTCGGTCCTTGGTCCTGGTGCAGTTCTTGGCGGTCAGATTGATCCGGAGAAGATCCGCTCAGGCGGGTTCCAGACATTCAAGCTAGATTTGTGATAAGAAAAGTTGGCAAAACAAAATACTCACGCCCTCCTTGCCCTCGAACCCAAGATCCGCCTGAAGAAATGCCATGGCCGGCTGGTGCATACCGAAACACTTTTACGGCAGGCAGGTGTCGCACACATTACACCTGATCTTTGGAGTTGTCTGCTTGCTCTCGGCGGTGATTGCACGAGACTGTCGCTCGGAGCCCGAGTGTGGCTTGGGGAGAGAAGCAGCGATCTGTTCCGAGGCCGCGGCGGCTCGGCCCGAAGAAACAAGCTCTGTCGAGTACAAGTGTCAAACAAAGAGGATGAGATAGCCTGGGGTAGCCAGCGAAGAGAGACCGTGTCCAGCTGCTCACGCGCTGGCGGCCCTACACCCCTCTTTCCAACGCACCCGACTCGTGCGCGATCCCGGATTCGGCACAGCGCGCTTCCAGGTCTGCCCGCGTTGCTGCCTGTTGAGCTGCGCCTGCAAGATCTTTGCGTCGCACGTGCAAGAAGTTTGCAAAATCAAAGACAGAGGGCCACAGGAGAGAGAAAAGAAAGAATCATTGTGAAACAAAGAGGATAATCTTGCCGCCACACTCTGCAGCATCATGATCATGGTCTCTTCCCACAGCCGCTACTTCCCATCGGCGTCCATCTCGTCGGGGTCCGCAATGCTGCTGACGACTTCAGCGGGCTGTGCGGGCTCCTGAGCGAGCTGCGGAGAAACGGGCTGCTGGTCGATGAGGTCTGCAAGCTTGGACCGGTAGATGAAGCCGCGCATGGCAGACTGCAACAGCATGATTGCGTTGACCTGCGCAGCATTGTAGAGAACGTGCTCGCGCGAGGTGCCCATGCGACGGAACATCTTGGTCTGATTGTCCTCCTTGCGACCGAGAAGCTTCTGCACGAGCTGGTTGTCCTCGGGGATATCCCAATCCCATCGCCCTAGACGGAGTTTAATCAGGATAGCCATATTATCCCTAGTAAATCGGCTCTCCTGCTTGCGCTCGACTGACCTGTTGCTATCATGATTCTAATCATTTTTGGAACTTTCAACTACTGGGTTTGTATGGAAGCGTAAAGTGTTGGTCACTTCCGACTGGCCTGTGCGGATGCTGAGGCCAACTTGGGCTGCATCAAGGGCACGATGGACTCGTGCTGAGGCTGCTGCGAGAGGATCTTGAACTATGGCTTGATGGGGTGTCGGTGTAGCTGGCTTGGGCTACGTGGTCGTTCCTGCTCTGCGCTGTAGGGGTACCGGACGAGGCACTGGCGCTGCTCGAATCGACATGATCGAGGCAAATGGGCGAAGGTGTTCCGTTGACGTTTGTCTTGCGCTTCTTGAAGCCTTCGTGAGGCTCGACGCGCACGCGCGTGTGCCACTTGGAAAAGCAGGTTGTGCGTTCATTCTTTCTCATGAACACGTGCAGAGGCACACCGCAGATGGTGCAACGACGGTGCGTTTGCTTGCCGCAGATGACGCAGAGCCGCTTGGCGGGAATCCTCTTGTTGTTGGCGTTGAAGGATGCCTTTCCCGCTGCCTCTGAGTCATGTTGCAGTGCGGCATCGAGGCGGATGTCGCGGGCTTGGCCGTGGTTGAAGAACTTCTGCAACTCGGGGGTTCGCTTGCGCTTACCGGCGGTCACGAGGTCCCTCGCCGCTTCCCTGGTGAGCCCAGTGGGCTTGGGCATGCTTGGCTGCATGTTGAACTCCACCTGCGCCGTATCGAGCTGCCTGCTCCTGTAGACGTGACGGACCATGTCGACAGTGAGGCGGAACGAGACAGTGCTGAGCGCTTCAGAGCGGTTCACCTTGTCGCGGAGGGCCTTTAGCCCGTCGCTGTCTTCGAGGTTGCTCTTCCTCGCAGCCTGTAAGTAGCGGTAGACCACGATGGCGTTGACAACGAGCTGCTTGTACGTGCGCAACGCGATGTTCTGGTCGCAGCTCAGATTCATGCACTGCGTGTTGGTGATCTGCTCCACGTACTGTGTGCTTCCGTCGACGCCGCCCTTTGCGACGTTGTATAGCTCCTGCGGTAAGCACTTGATGACATGCACGGGCCGCATGGGCCCCTTCAGAGCGACAAGCTTGCGCATGGCGCGCCACAGCCGGAAGTGCGAGCTCAGCACCGCCCCCTCCTCCTCGCCGAAGATGGCAGGTGGCTTGGGCGGCGCACCCGCTGTCGATGCTCTGGTGCGCCCATGTCGTGAGCTTGTCCGCCCACGGTTTCAGAGCGCGCTCCATGGCGAGCCGGGCGTCCGGAGGCACTTCAACGAGGCAGGCGTACAAACACGAACTCGTGCTGGCAGCAACGTAGAGCACGTGATCGATTTGGAGGACCACAGCTTGGTGCAAGACTTGCGCGCGGTGCTCGGCAGGTATGGCCTTCCACCAAGTCTCGTCCCCCACGTGTTCATCTGGGTGCTCACGATACGTGCGTCTACCGCGCCTCCAGGCGCGACGCGCGTCTTGATCTCGACGCTGCATAGTACTGACGATGCGTCGCACTCCGCGCCTGGAAGCCGGACGCGAGCGACTCCATCCGGCGAGACTGCGAGCCCCGGAACGGTCTTGTGCTGAATGAGGCCGACCTCGAACATGCACTCGCACCACGCGTCGGTTCGTCGACCAACGCAAGTATGTCTTCGAAGTCTTGCTGCGCAGCGGCCTCAGCACGAGCATCCTCGTCGCCAAGCTCCTCTCCTTCTTCGTCTTCGTCCCCTGTGTCCCGCTTGTCCAGGGGCACGAACTCGCTGTCGCTGTCGCTGTCGCTGTCGTCCTCCACGCGGTGGTTAGGCCTCGCCGATGCCATGATGTCGCAGTGCGGGCCCGACTCCACGTCCAAGCGCTGCGGCAGGGGCGTGCGAGCTGAGAGCAGGCACAAGGCACCCGCCAGGGCCGCCTGCAGCCGCGCGCCGCAGCGCCTGCGGCTCCAGCGCGCTCCGCGACGAAGTCGCGCGCGAGCTCCCCCCAAAGCCGCTCTGGGCGAACTGCCGAGCTCATCTCATCCTAACCACCACGCCTTCGGCCAAAATGAATAGGGGGCAGGAGCCTTGGGTCGCTTCGAGTGGGCCTCTTCAAGCTCGGCCCCATCGCTGCGTTTTTGATCGAATGCGGAACTAACTTCGCCAGACTCTAGGCCACTTTTTTGGAGCAAATCGGGAGTAAAGTACCCTCTTAATACGCTTTAGTGCCCCCTGTGCCGGGCGTCACCGAGGGACCCCCGCGTGGTAGGCGGATACGAGTAAGCATAGAGGTGTGATTGGGATATCAACAAGCGGCATGGCCTTGCTGGTGAGCTCAGTGAGCACCTCACTGAATGCGACGTTGCCTTGCACGGTGGGGACATCGAGGCGCTGGATGAGCGCGTTGGCAAGCTTGCGCACGGACAGGCCGTTGGCGACGTTGCGCGGCGTTCCCTGGACGCCGAGCGGGTAGGGGACATGTGAAACAAGCTTGACGAGGAGCTCCTCACGGATAAGCATCGTGCCGGCCGGGTCAAGCTTGGCCCACTCGGTCTTGAAGGCATCGATGTGTTCCTCGCGTACCGCGGCCGTGGCGGCGGCGCCCTGGTCGGAAAACTGGTCGAGGATGATGGCGGTGATCATGGAGAGGAGCGTGTAAGCAGAGAGGATATAGTAGCTGCAGAAGTAAATGGGCGCGAACACCGGGTAGCCGCAATTGCCGTACTCCTCGGAGCAGTATGGCTCCTGAACCATGCAGTCATGCATGATGCCGTTGAAGGACTCGCCCGTGCTGACGCGGAAGAGTGTGCCGACGGAGATAAAGAAACCCTCAAAGTTGGCGTCGGAGTTGAGGAGGTCGCCGTGCTTGATGCGTGCGAAGAGGTTCATGCCAAGGATGGCGTAGATGAGGATGAGCAGCAAGAAAATGCCGCCAACGTTGAGAATGGACGGGATGGAATAGATGAGCGTGCGGAAGATTGCCAGCAGGCCGGGGCTTGTGCGCACAAGGCGGAACATGCGCGCGACTCGGAAGATGCGCAGCAGCGAGGCGATGGGACCCAGGCCGCCAAGCTGGCCCAGGAATCCAAAGATGACGAGTGAGAAGTCAAAGCAGTTCCAACCCGCCTTGAAGTACTCGCTTCGCAGTGCGAAGAGCTTGAGCGCCGCCTCGACCGTGAAGATGCAGAGGAAAGCGAGATTGAGGGAATCCAGCACGGCAACCTCGACCTCGGACATACCCTCAGCCTGCAGCATCATGACGATAGTATTGAGCAGGATGAAGCCCATGATCGCAACCTCGAAGCCGCGCGAGTTGATCAGGTGCCACACGCGGGCACGCATTGCACCAGTGGGCGGCACGGACTGCTTGATGGGCTTCTCCTCCATCGTCTTCTTGATGGTGGCCAGCCAGAGCTTCTGGTCTTCTGTCAGCAGACCGCTGCCGTTCTGCTTGTCTTTCATGTCGTTGAAGTTGTCGATGATGACACCGACAAAGACGTTGATCATGAGGAAGGAGCAAACGAGCGTCACCAGCATGTACCAGATGGCGACCGAGCCGTTCTGGCGGTGTGGCCAGTCCAGCATCGGGACATCTGGGCCGGCAATGTCCATGGTGGAATACATGATGTCGGGCCACATCTCGCCGGAGACCACCTCGAAAACAAGGAGTAGCGCCTGGCCCACGTTGTCGAAGTTGTATGAGTTGGGCACGCCGCCGTTGGGCCCCCAGATGCGCGGGAACGGCAGGCTCGCGTCAGTCCCGTTGCGCAGGCACTCTTCGACGAGCTCCGGCGTCGGATGCACGCCACAAGAATCGAAGCTAGGGATCCACTCACCGACGCAGTGGTCCATGGTGAAGCCGTTGCCCTGGAGATCCGGGTCGTTGCAGGAGTTGAGGCCGCCCGCGAAGTTCTGCACGCCGATGATGGCAAAGATGAGCATAAAGAGGAGGACGACCACGGAGACGTTGGCGATGGCCGGAATGGCCGCAATGATGGCATTCACCACGAGGCGCATGCCGGGGCTGCGGCTGATGACGCGCAGCGGGCGCAGGGCGCGCAGTGAGCGCAGCGACTTGAGCGCCTTGAAGGCAGTATCCCCGCCCATGACCAGCGACAGAATGGACACCACGACAATGATGAAATCCAGCACATTCCAGCCGCTTCGCAGGTACGCGTACTTGTGCATGATGAGCCCGAGTGCGAACATCTTGAGCAACATCTCCGCGATGAAGCAGATGTTGAGTGTGATGTCCATCACGTAGAGGAACTGGAAGAAGGACTGACACGTGGTCTCCTTGCAGTCCGCCACGTAGGGCTCTTCGGCCGCCAATAGCGCGGTCGAGATGGCGATGAGTAGGAGGATGAAGTTGTCAAACTTGCTGCTGTTCACCAGCTCAAAGGCAGCCTGGCGCGCGCGCATCTCAGGTGGGAAGATGAAGAATGCCCGTGCCGTAGGGTGCATGGTCATCTTGTTCGGGTTTTGCGGCTTGGGCACGAAGTCGTCCGGGTCGGGATCGCCCTCGGTGCCCATGGTATCAGCACGTGCGATGGTGCGTCGCATGTCTTGCGAGCTGATGCGGCGCCCCCCGACGGGGGGGGTGCCCCGCTGGATACCGGCCGCGTTGGCCTTGGCGGCGACCTCGCCCTCGTCGCGCTGCGGCTGCTGCTTGTCCGTAGCTGCTGCTGCTGCGGAGCCAGAGGCGGCATTGGCGGGCTCGCTGCTGGCGGGCAGAGGAGCCACGGCAGGACTGCGAACGTCAAGCAAACGCAAGGTGGCCTGGCGCTGAGCCTCGCGCGCCTCCTCGATTGCCTCGACCTTGTCGTCAGCCTCAAACCGCGCGAGCAGAATTGCAAGGAAGAGGTTGAGCACCATGTAGGTGCCGATAAGGTTGAGCGCGACGAAGTAGACCCAGGCGATTTCGCCGTTGACACGCTTGCCGATGTACATGAGCTCGTTCCAGTTCTCGCCCGTGAGAACCTGGAAGACGGTTACGAATCCCCACCAGAAGGTGTCGAAGTTGGCGCGTGGCGTGTCAGCGAGGCAGCCCTCGTAATCCTCCGGATCCTCGCAAAAGTGGTCCGCGGTCCACATGCCACCGAAAAGCTGCATGCCTAGCAGCGTGAAGATGAACATGATGATGACCAGCAGGATGGCCGCGTTGGTCACGTCGAGAATGGATAGCAAGATGGTGTGCAGCAGGCGGCGCAGATCTTTCCATGAGCGTGCCAACTTAAAGACGCGCATGAGGCGGAAGGTGCGCAGCGCGCCCAGGCCGGAGCCGCCGTCCTCGGCGTCCACAAAGAGTTCCACGAGCGAGATAATCACGATGACGAAGTCAAAGATGTTGAAGAAGTCCTTCGGGTACTGGTGCGGGCCCAGGCCGATAATCTTGAGCACCATCTCAATCGTGAAGGCCACAGTGAAGAACAAGTTGGCGCCCTCCTGGAAGGCACGCTCCGCCTTCGACATGTTGTGGTGTTCCATGCCCAGTGTGATGGTGTTGCAGACGATCAGAAGGGTGATGATTCCCGTGAAAACGTCCGACTTGTAGACGAGCCAGAAGAGCCACCGGATCGGCTTGGGCCCATACGGCGCCAACTCGGCACCATCAGCGATGAGCGTCGCAGCCGTGGAGTCACGGTGCAGCTCGTGATGCCTGTTCGGGCCCACACCCTCTTGTGCGCTTGCGCCGTGGCGCAGAGACTCCTCATGGGCCAGCGCTCCTGGCCGTGCCTTGTCTGCGGCGCCCGTCGGACTCCCCGCGCCTTCGTGCGCGACACCGTCAGGGCCAACCAGTCGGCCGCCACCAGCCTGGGCGTGGCTCTTGCGCTCCTCCTCCTCGGCAATGAGCGCCTGGTCCTGCTCGCTCGCCTTCTCGTAGGCCTCATTAATGACGGCGAGGGTGAGCTCCAACATGAAGAAGGAGCACATCCAGACCATGAAGAAGAAGTAGAGGAAGATAAGAAAGGGCCGGCCGACGGAGGCCTGCAGGCCATACATGACGTCGGTCCAGCCTTCGAGCGTGATGGATGTGAGGATTGTGAGCCAGGCGTAGCCAATGGAGTCGAAGGTGGCGAAGCCGTCACCCAGCTGGTTCTCGCCAGTATTCATGCAAAACGAGGTGAGTTCCACGACTGGCCGATTGACTGCGTAGGTCTGCGTTAAGACCCCTCCAGCGGCGTTTGCCGTGAAGTTGGACGCGTCGCCCACGCTCGCGGGAAGATCCGCGAGCATCTCGGTCGGCAGCGCCACGCTCACGTCAACAGTGCCGGAGGCATCCATGCCGGCGTAGAATGGGTTTACGACGAGCACCGGATCGCGCGCATGGCACTGCACGCCGGCAAGGCTGAGGCAGTCTCTGCCTGGCCGCGTCCAGGCGAGAGGGTCAAACCACGCCGTGGAGTCGGAGTCCGTGTTGACGGCGCACGGCAGCGGGCAGGGCGCCTCGTCGCTCTCGACGATGCTCATGTACTCAAGCGTGGACGCATTGAGCAGCGCGGACCCATCGGCGCCCGTCACGTCCACGTAGTGACACCTCCCTGTGAGCGTGCCGGAGAAAAGCTGCAGGCCAATGATACCAAAGACCGTAAAGAGGAAGGCGCAAAGCATGAGAACGTGCGCCATGGAGCGGATGCACGAGATGAGCGCACTCACGATGGGGCGCATCCCCGGGATGCTCGAAAGCGTGCGCAGCGGCCGCAGGACGCGAAAGGTGCGCAGCGCGGACAGGTTGGCGATGCCCGGCACGTACGAGAGCCAGCCGACAAAGACCACGACAAAGTCCAGCATGTTCCACCCGTCGCGCAGATAGGTACCCTTGCTGGAGACGAAGCCAAGCGCTACGATTTTTATGCTCATCTCCACTGTGAAGAGGACGTTGAAAAGCACCTCGGCGGATTCCTGCACCTGCTTGAGCGCGACCGATGCGCACTTGTGATAGTCATCGCCCACAAGATCCTCGCTCCTGATGCAGCACGTGCCGTCGAGCGATGCGCCTGCCTCATCGACGTACTCATTGTACATGTTGCACTTGTGGGTGAAGTTGGTCAGGTCGATCTTGATGATGCCGTCGTCCACCAGCTCGCTCTCTGTGCAGCACGTCGGGAATGGCTCTGTAAGCGCTAAGAAGACGCAATTCGCCAAAATTAGCCCCAGCACTAAGCCCCGAAACACCCTGTGATTGGTGATTCGCACGCAGACCAGGCGCACAGGATTTTCCCGCGAGAAGACGCCCAGCGACCTCACGCTTCCGGCGTTCTGCAGTCGGCGAGTCTCGCTCGTCTCCGACCATTGTGACCCTGGCGTCTCGCTTCTTCGCCGCTCCGCATCCGTGCCCATGCTGCCGCTTGCTGCGCGGAGGCGAGAACTACGTCGTCTGTCCGCGCCCCCGCTTGGCCATGCAGCGTTGGCCGTGTCTTGGTCGCTCTCGCCCTCGCTCTCGCTCTCGCTCTCGCTCTCGCTCTCGCTCTCGCTCTCGCTCTCGCCTGTGCCGACCTTCTGCACGTTGCGCTCCCTCACACACCCGCTCGCCTCGCACGAGCTTGCCGCGTTTGAGAGGCACCGGCGTCGGCGTCGGCGTCGGCGTCGGCGTCGGCGTCGGCGTCGGCGTCGGCGTCGGAGTCCACGAGCGCGCGAGCGCGCCCTCCGGCGCCGCCCGCGCCCACGAGCGAGCACTGCGACCGCAGGGCCGCGGCGCACGGGCGCGAGAGCTCCTGCCCTGCCTCGCCTTGCCTCGGGGTTGAGCAGCCTCGCTGATGTCGAACGGCGCTCGCTCGCCTTGCCTCTACCTTTCCCTGCCTCCTTGGCCCCCGGTCAGCCACGTCCCGCGTGAACGGGACTATCAACGGTAATCTGCCAAAATGGTCTAACAAATACTCGAGTCCGAGTCCGAGTCCGAGTCACGGTCACGGTCACGGTCCGAGTCATGACAGAGTCCGAGTCCGAGTCCCGGCCAATGAAGTTCAAATTCAAGTTCCCTAGCTGGCTAGCAAGGTCGCTACAAGTTTCTGATGTTCAGATTCGCCCCCGCATTCTTGGCTGTAGACAGGTGGCCAGGCGCCTGTAATGCGCTTCATGCTTCGCGTCGCCGCCACGGTTTCTGTGCGCTTGCTTAGTCGGAACAGCTACTCACTGTCAAGCTAAGTTGCTAAGGCCTAGGTGTGGCATGCAGCGTGGACGTAACGCACCTGCGGGCATGTCGCCCCACGCATGGATGTAGACAGCGCCATGATACGATGTATGGCTTTCGAGACGTCGAAGCTTGGGCTTGGAGGCACAAGCCGCAGCCGCTCCGATTGGGCTCGAGGTCTCGAGCGAGGTGTGAGCAGAGCGCTCCACCTCGTCGCCGCTTTTGCTGTGCTGCGGGCGAGCCGCCTCGTTGATTAGCACGCCAGCTTCCTCCGTGAGGTAGGTCGCGGAGGCCTTGGTGCGGTTGAGCTCTTGCTGGCGCGAAACCTCCCTGGCGCGCTGACGTCGAGGGCAAGACTGCCCAGGGCGCGGGCAAATGCCCCGATGCTGGATCTCGAGGGCGAGGCGGACGTCGCCGCAACTCTGGACCTCGAGGGCGAGTCGACGCACATGCGACCGGTCGTGTCGTCCGTCTGCATGTAGTTGCGCCCGTATGGTTCAAAGTGGCAAAGAGATAGCCCGAAGTGAATTGGCACCCGGCTCTGGACAACCATCGGCTCGAGGCGAGGCGTGGCGAGGCGAGCGTGGTCTCGGTCGTGGCCTTGCTCGCGCGGCCTCGCTTGCGGCATCGCTCGCGCGGCATCGCTCGTGAGAACGTTCGCGCGGCATCGCTCGCGGCATCGCTCGCGCTCGCGTATCATTTGCGCTGCTTGACGACACCCCTGCCTGATGCAAAGGACGCGAGCAGCAGATGTTGCTGGCGCCAAGAACAGATTTGAAAACTGCGAGCGCGCTTGTCCTGGATGTGACGGGGGCGAGGACGGTCCAAAGGGCGGCAGGCAACGAACAAGCGGTCAACAGCGGCAGTCTGTGAGGCAGCAGCATACCATTTGGCAGCGAGACTTGAGAGAGAACTTCAGCCACCTTCGGACGCAACTGATGTAGCGTGACAACTTGCAAGTCTGGTGGAGAACGTGTCTTTCTTTTGCCGCAGAGATTGAGTCCAGGCAGTCGCGTGCTGCACCCTGAACTCTGTGCGGCGTGCCTGGTCTCCTTGGATGCACCTGCGAGCGAGCGACGCGGTCCCTCTTCCCACTGCGGGACGCAGACGACCACCAAAAAGAACGAATTGGCGAGACTGCTTATCACCGCGGCGTCGCACACGTGGTCGTAGTTCCACGCCTGGGAGAGGTCGCTCGCAGCGGCCGGATCAGGCGAGGACCGTGCCCAGAGCGCTACAGCTCGGATCCGAAGAAAAAAAAAGAGAGATGAGATGAGTGTCGAAGTCGTGCCAGGGCAGGAGAGGCCGAAGCCTCAGCTCCTCAGTTTTGCCATGAGACGGAAAGATGCCCGGCACGCGGCTCATCTTGCTGGTGAACAGGTGTTGATGCTTTTTCTACCCTTTATTCGCAGAACTATCCCAAAACGTTCCTGCAGAACAGATCCGGAACTTACATTCCCTTGGTTCCATTTGAACCTGGCCAAAAGCCGCACGGGACGGAGCTTCAAGGGTTTGCCACGTGAACCACGGCAAGTTGAAGAGAGGGAGAGAATAAAAGGAGGGTGAGACGAGTGTCGAGTCAGGCTGGCATCTTGCAGGAGCTGGCCAGGCCTCGCCTTGTAGGCCGGCCGCCCCAACTTGCAGTGCCCTGATTTGGACTCAGGGCATGAGTATCTTGTCTTGCTCACACTGACTGTGAGCGCACAATCCTGACTTGACCACTCAGGGCGCATCTATTCTTGCCCAGTCTATGGCTCGTCTCGGTCAGGCATCGGCTGTGGCCGTTTATGTAGGCTTCCACTTCCTTTGCGGCTCGCGAGTGTCTACTAGTCAAGCTGGAATTTTGCACGAAGCAGGCCAGGCCTTGCAGTGCCCTGATTTGGACTCAGGGCAAGAGTATCTTGTCTTGCTCACACGGACCGTGAGCGCATAATCCTGACCTGCCCACTCAGGGCGCATCATGGCGCATCTATCTTTGCCCAGTCCATGGCTCGTCTCGGCCAGGTATCTTACTTACTAGCTACTTTGCTTACAAAAAGGCCTTTGGCCCAGGCCTAGTTTGCTGTAACTAACGCTATCGTGACGGACTGCGTGGTGGGCCAGACTAGGCCGTCGGCTCGTCGTCGGCTGCGGCAACCCTTCCAATTCCGTCGATGCGGTCGCGGAAGAGCAGGAGCAGGGAGAAGATACTAATGGCCATGGCCTGTACGATGGCGGTGGCCAAGAAGGAGGCGCCATAGCCGTAGCGGTCGCAGATGAAGCCGCCGAGGACGGCGCTGCCGCTCCAAGAGAACTGGGAGACGGAGTCCATGGAGTTCCACCAAGCGCGGCTGCTCTTGTCGACAAAGTCGATGAGAATGGACTTGCGGATGGGCGCGCAGCAGTTCATAAAGGCGGTGCGCAGGATGAAGATGGGCACGATGACGGCCGGCCGCTTCCAGAGCGCCTTGTGCTCGTCCTGGCCCATGAGGTACATGGCGAAGAGCAGAACAATGCCGCTGGAGCTGAAGAGGATGGGCACACGCACACGGCCAAGGACCGAGATGAGGCGCGTAGCGGCGATGGAGCAGATGACCACCACGAGAGGCGACACAACGTAGATGGCGTTGACCTGGCCGGGCGACATGCCGGTCTCTTCCTTGAAGAAGAGTGGAAAGAACTTGATGGTCATGCCGGACGCGAGGCCGAAGCAAATGTCACAGGTGAGCGTGATGCGCGGAATCCAGAACTTGGCACCTCGCGCGCTGCTTGCCACACGGCTGTTCGCACCGCCGTTGAGTGGCGTGCGGAGGTCGTCGCCCTCGCCGTCGTCCAGGTCGCGCGGCGTCTCGCCGTCCGAGAGTGCGTTGAAGTCGGCGTCGTCCACCGCCGCGGCGGCCATGGGCGGGCTCGGAAGCGCGGCGTACGTCATGTCCGAGGCGTCTGGCACGCCGAACTCGGGGGACTGCGGCACCGCCTCGCTCTCGTGGCCCAGCGTATACTTGTCGCTGAGCAGCAGCAGCAGGAGCGCCGGGATGAGGGTCAGGCTCACGCCAACGTAAAAGACGGTGCGCAGCTCAGGCCGCGTCCACTGGTCGCCGATCATCACGAAGAGCACCGCGGACAGGCAGGGCCCGGTGGCGCGGAAGAGCACGCGCGTGACGAACTTGGCCGTGGTGACGGTGGGGCGCTCCTCAGTGTGCAGCGAGTCGTGGAAGAGCGCCTCCAGCGACCCGCTGCTCGACCCGTCAAAGAAGCCGAACATGCTCAGCGACACGCACATGAGCACGAACTCGATCGTGCCGCTCGACACGCTGCCGTCGAAGCTCGCGCCCAGCGTGAGCGTCAGCAGAAACACACAGACTGTGAGGACGCCGACGCCGCTGGCTACACGCAGCACACGCTCGCGGCCGTACTTGTCGCCCATGTAGCCGCTGGGCAGCGCCGCAATGGCCTGCACGGTGCCCTGAAGGCCCTCGGCGATGCCCACGAGCGTGTTCTTGCCCGGAGGGATGGTCTTGAGGTAGCCGCTGAGCACGGACGTGCCCCATAGCCCGAGCGCGAAGCTATAGGTCGCCGTGTACAGCAGCGCGACGCGCACGTTGCGGTTCTGCCACGCGCGCAGCCCGCGAACCTCGCTCAAGAAGCCCATGGGCGCTTGACCGTGATGCTTTGGCTGCTGCTGCTGCTGCTGCTTCTGCTGGACGTCCTGGCCGAGTCCTCGGCCGTCGCTAGGACTCTCGGCAGCGCAGAGCGCAGCGGGCGCCGCGCCGCGGTCCTCTGCACGCTCCCCTTCGCACCGCCGCGGGCCGTCGTACCGCCGCGCTCCGGCGGTCACTCGAGTCTGCGCGCGTCATGGCTGGGGGAGGAGGTGCCAGTCGTGGTCAGCGTCACCGTGTTCGCAGACCTGCAAACTGACATAGTGCCTGGTACCACCATCCAATCTCTCTTTTGTTCGCTCGCTCGCTCGCTCGCTCGCGACGGGCCGCCGTGTCTCTGCTGTCGTGCGTCCCCGTGGCAAGGAGGATCCTCTGCGCCGCAGCGCCGCAGAGCGACTCGGTCATGATGCTGCGGCGCTGGGACCGCGATGGTCTCACAGGGCGCCACGACAGCTCGCGCAACGCCATGGACAAGAGACAAGACGAAGAGCGCCGTTCTTTCAAAGGCAAGAGCCCACGAGACGGTCACGGTGCTTGGTGCGATTAATCTTCAAGCGAAGTACCAACTAAAAACTGACGAGACGGTGTTTCGGAGGCCGCTTCTTCAGGCGCGCTCGGACGGAGCGACCCTGCCGATGCCGTCGATGCGGTCGCGGTAAACGAGCAAAAAGGAGAAGAAGCCGACGGCGATGGCCTGCACGATGGCGGTGGCCAAAAAGGAGGCGCCGTAGCCGTAGCGGTCGCAGATGAAGCCGCCGAGGACGGCGCTGCCACTCCAGGAGAACTGGGCGACGGAGTCCATGGAGTTCCACCAGGCGCGGCTGCTCTTGTCGACGAAGTCGATGAGGATGGACTTGCGGATGGGCGCGCAGCAGTTCATAAAGGCGGTGCGCAGGATAAAGACCGGCACGATGACGGCCGGGCGGCGCCAGAGCACCTTGTGCTCGTCCTGGCCCATAAAGTACATGGCAAAGAGGAGCAGAATGCCGGCCACGCTGAAGAGGATGGGCACGCGCACGCGGCCAAAGATGGAGATGAGACGCGCAGCGATGATGGAGCAGACGACAATGGCCAGAGGCGTGACGACGTAGATGGCGTTGACCTGGCCTGGCGACATGCCGGTCTCCTCCTTGAAGAAGAGCGGGAAGAACTTGATGGTCATCCCAGACGCGAGGCCGAAGCAAATATCGCAGGTGAGCGTGATGCGCGGGATCCAGAACTTGGCGCCGCGCGCGCTGGAGGTGGGCGCCGTGCGGGCCGGCGCAGCCGCGCCGCCGTTCAGCGGCGTCTGCAGGTCGTCCGCCGCCTCGTCGCGCGCCTCGAGCGGCGCTTCGCCATCGGAGAGCGCGTGGAAGTCGGCGTCGTCCACAGCCGCAGCGGTCATCACCGGGCTCGGCAGCGCGGCGTACGTCAAGTCCGAGGCGTCCGGCACGCCAAACTCGGGCGACTGCGGCACCGCCTCGCTCTCGTGGCCCAGCGTGAACTTGTCGCTGAGCAGCAGGAGCAGGAGCGCCGGAATGAACGTCAGGCTCACACCGACGTAAAAGACGGTGCGCAGCTCAGGCCGCGTCCACTGGTCGCCGATCATCACGAAGAGCACCGCGGACAGGCAGGGGCCGGTCGCGGCGAAGAAGACGCGCGTGACAAACTTGGCCGTAGTCACCGTGGGGCGCTCCTCGGTGTGCAGCGAGTCGTGGAAGAGCGCCTCCAGCGACCCGCTGCTCGACCCGTCAAAGAAGCCGAACATGCTCAGCGACACGCACATGAGCACGAACTCGATCGTGCCGCTCGACACGCTGCCGTCGAAGCTCGCGCCAAGCGTAAGCGTCAGCAGGAAGACGCAGACCGTCAGGACGCCCACGCCGCTGGCCATGCGCAGCACACGCTCGCGGCCGTACTTGTCGCCCATGTAGCCGCTGGGCAGCGCCGCAATGGCCTGCACGGTGCCCTGGAGGCCCTCGGCGATGCCCACGAGCGTGTTCTTGCCCGGGGGGATGGTTTTCAAGTACCCGCTGAGCACGGAGGTGCCCCAGAGGCCCAGCGCGAAGCTGTAAGTGGCCGTGTATAGCATTGCCACGCGCACGTTGCGGTTCTGCCACGCGCGCAGCCCGCGCACGTCGCTCAGGAAGCCCATCTTGCTCTTCAGGCTCCCCTGCGGTCGGCAGCCCGCCCGAGTCGAGCAGAGCAGAGCAGAGCAGAGCAGAGGAGAGGAGAGCAGAGGAGAGCCGCGGCACGGCGCGCGCGAGCGCGACCTGGTCGCGAGGAGGGCGGCGCCTCGCCCGTGCCCACGCGCCTCTGCGCTGCGCGGCGCAGCGGCGTTCTTGGTCTGCCTGTGCAGGCCACACCTGCGTCATCCAGTCGGCGCCTCACCGAGTCATGCCGCGATTGCTGTGCTGCCTGCGCTGCGCTGCGCTGCGCTGGGCTACGCTGCGCTGGGCAGGGCAGCGCTGCGCTGGGCTGTACGGCGCGGCCGACGCAGTACGCTTGCTCTTGCTCCGTTCTTGTCGTCTCCAGCGCCTTCGCTTTGACGAGAGGGGATCATCAGCAACACAGGCACTGCGTGATCTTCATGTTGTCGAGACAAACGATCGTGATGGACCTGGAGGCCAGGAGTAGCCTAGCGATGCTGCAGCCGGCAGCTTCGCTGGCATGCAAACAGACTCGGGAAGCTCTTACGTGCTTGCTGTTGCAGCAAGGATGCTGCTGCTCGACGGAGCCTCAACCTACAATTCGTGTGACAGTGATGTCCGTCGGTCTCGCTATGAAGCACGAGCGTGGCGGCAAGTCGCAGATCCTCGTCATCAAGTCACTGCCGGCCAGGCAGCTAGCCAAGTACCTCTCCTCCCTCGTCGCCCTCGTAGCCGGCCAGGACGATGACCACCACGACGCGTGTCCGCATCCAAGCAAGGGCCGTCGCTCCCAGAGCTGCACGGAGGCCGGCGACGGAAGGTCGTCGACCGAGAAGGCGCTGCGAAGCTCCCACTGGCAGGCTGCGAGGCCCGAGTTCGTGGTATGGAGGTGGTGGTACTCCAGGTAGCTGGGGAAGGAGGCGGCGAGGCCGACGCCGTCGCCGTTGCCGCCCAGCCAGCAGACCCCGAGCCCAGGCGCTCTCGCCCGCGCGGCGCGCGCGAGCGGCGGCGGCGGCGCGGGCATGTCCGGCGCGGCGGCCGAAGCAGCCGCGGCCGGCGGCGCGGCCGCGGCAGGCACGGCGGACGCCGCTGCCGGCGCGCGGGATGGCGGCCATGATGGCGGCCATGGCGGCGGCGACAGCGGCGGCGGCGACGCGGCGGACCGCCTGCGCGAGCAAAAGGCGGAGGTGCTGCATGAGTGGCGCGCGTGGGCCGGCGGCGAGCGCGAGGGCGAGCCCCGCGCCGCGCTTGGCGAGGCTGCGCCGGTATACGCCGTGCGAGAAGATGGCGCTGAGGCGCAGCAGGAGGCTGCTGCGGCTGCAGCGCTCAAGGC
Organism: Thraustochytrium sp. TN22; assembly: GCA_013306675.1. NCBI lineage: Eukaryota > Bigyra > Thraustochytrida > Thraustochytriidae > Thraustochytrium > Thraustochytrium sp. TN22. Next base: position 41,178 of record JABLUY010000179.1, on the reverse strand, counting down.
CGGGCCGCAGGCGCCCGTAGCGCCGACTGCGCAGCAAGAGCAGCAGGAGCCGCAGCAAGCTTCGGAGCCGCAGGCGCAAGAGCACCAACAACATGAGCAGCAGGCGCTCTCGCCCCAGCCTAGCAAACCTCCGAGGACGCCAGTGAAGAAGAGGCCCGCGCTTAGTGCCGCGGAGATGGAGCGTCTGTCCGTGGTGGGCGGCGCGCTCCTGACGGATGAGGAAGTGCGACGGCACGTGGAGGATCTAGCCCGCGGCGCAAACCACGTGCGGTCGCCGCTGACGCTGCTGGTGCGCCGGCTCCTGGAGCATCGGTTGAATCGGGGCGTCTTCAACTACCCGGTGGACCCGGTGGCGCTCAACCTGCCCACGTACCGTGACATCGTCAAGGAGCCCATGGACCTGGGCACGGTGCGCGACAAGCTGTACTCGCTTGCGTATGACGACATGGAGTCGTTCGCGCGGGACGTGCGGCTCGTGTTTAGCAACGCGATGCTGTTCAACCCGTCGAAATTCGCTGTGCATCAATCCGCGAAGAAGCTGCTGGAGCTCTTTGAGACGGACTACGGCAAGCTGGTCGCAGAGCACGAGGCGCAGGAAGCGGAGTCCCGCGCGCATACGTGCGAGGTGTGCGAGGGCGACACGTGCGAACTTTGTGGGCAGCGATGCCTGCACTTCCAAGAGCCCGTGCTGCGTTGCAGTGCGCCTTGCAAGGCACGCATCAACCGCAACGCGGTCTATTACCGGCTTGGCGGGGACCGCGGTCAGCACTGGTGCAACCGGTGCTACACGGCGCTGCCGGAGTCCTTCATTGGCGTACTGGGCCAAAGCATTCAGAAGAGCGACCTGGAGCGCCGTGTCAACAACGAGGTCTTCCGCGAGCCGTGGGTGCAGTGCGACCACTGCCGGCGGCGCGTGCACCAGATCTGCACGCTCTACCACCGCAGCATCGTGCGCGACTCGGCCCTCGTGCGCTGTGCCGTCTGTGTGGTCCTGGAGCGCGGCCAGCGTGACGCGCTGCGGCACCTGCGGGCGGATGCGTCAACCTCAAAGAAGCGCCGCCCGCAGGATGCGGAAGACGCCTGCGTGCAGCCGGAAGATACGCCGGTCGCGAAGCGCGCGCGCTTCGTCACAGAGGGCGCCGAGGAGACCAAGGAGACCGCGGAGGCCGGCCAGAACGGCGACGCCAGTCCGCACCCCGAGAACGGGAAACTCGGGCCAACGGCGTCCTCACCGGCGTCTCCACCTGCGGCAGCAGCGGCGACGGCGGCGGTGGCGGAGACCGTGGAGGGCGTGCTGCGCAACGCGGACCCGTGGGCGGACTCGCTGCCGCACACAAACATGGGTGCGTACTTGGAGGCGCAGGTGCGCGCCAAGGCGCGAGAGCTAGTGTCCGAGGAGGAGGCGGCGTCCATCTCGCTGCGCGTGGTGTCGAGCCGCGAGTTCGTGACGGAGTACGAAGCGCGCGCACTGCGTTGGATTGAGGCGCAGCGCATGTCGTGCGCACCGGCGTATGCGGGCGACCGTCTGTCGCAGCGGTTTCCGTGCCGGTCCAAGACTGTGCTGCTCTTCAAGCGCATCGACGGCGTGGACGTGCTGTGCTTCGTGCTCTACGTGCAGGAGTACGGCGCCGCATGTCCGCCGCCGAATCGGCGGTGCATTTACGTTTCGTACCTGGATTCGGTGGTGTACATTGAGCCAGCGAGCTACCGCACGGCGCTCTTCCAGCAGGTCATGGTAAGCTACTTTCGCTGGTGCAAGGCACGCGGCTTCGAGACGTGCTACATCTGGGCCTGCCCGCCCCAGCGCGGCGATGCTTACATTTTGTACTGCCACCCCAAGTGGCAGCGGTCGCCCGGTATTGAGCGCCTGCGCAAGTGGTACGCACAGATCGTGCAGCAGTGCAAGGACGAGGGCGTCGTGCTGTCTGAGACAAACTATTACGACAAGCACTTGTCAAACTTCAAGCCGCTGCTCAACACCCGCGCGGCGCGCGGTCGCGGCGGGGGGCGTGGCCGCGGACAGCAGGCCTCCGAGGCCATCTCGCCCACGGTGGCCGCCGCGGCGGCCGGCGCGCTGGACGGGCCTGCGGCGCGCATCAAAGCGCCGCTCGAGTCCGTGCCGTACTTTTACGGTGATTACCTGCCGAACGAGGTCGAATCGCTGCTCAACATCTTGCGCAACCCGCGTGACACTGCCGACGCGCCCCTGCAGTCCTCCTGCGACGAGCAGATTGCCGTCTGGTGGCGCGAGGTCTGGGGCGTGCACACGCACGCCACGCTCCTGCGGGGCGTTGGCGTCACCGGCGTCGGGAGTCGGCCGTCGTCCACGGCACAAGCGCAGGCGCAGGCGCAGGCGCAGGCGCCGCTTTCCGCGGCGGACAACAGCGATGCGTCCGCCGCCGAGGCGCCGCAGGTGGCGGCGGAGGGCAAGGGCGGCACGCTACAGCCCGTGAACGCGCCCACGTGGAAGGTGGCGCCCACGGCCGACCTGCAGCAGGTCGACCTGTCCAAGGGCTTCGCGTCGCCGCAGCAGCGCAACGATTGGCTCATGCGCCGCCTCGCCGCGTCCATCAAGCCCATGGCGGAGAACTTCCTCGTGCTTCAGCTCAACGACCCGGCCGATCTCGCCTCACAGCCCTCTGCCGTGACCGATCTCGACGGGCTCCTTATCAAGCGCGACACCAGCGACCCGGACCCAGTGCTGCCGCCTGGCATCTTCGACACGCGCATGGCATTCCTCGACATTTGCAAGCACAATTGCATCCAGTTCGACGAACTGCGCCGCGCCAAGCACTCTTCCCTCATTCTTATGCACTACCAGAAGAAGGCCTTGCGCCAAGGCCTCAAGGCTGTCACTCCGGTCGCTGGCCAGCGTACCGCGACTGCCAGCGTTTCTGAGCCCCAGCCATGAAAGTAGGAGAGAGATAAACGCACACGCATGCACTGCAGAAGGCAGGTAGATCCAAGTCTTGCAGAGATCACCTAGGACCGCACGTGGGACTGCGAAGCTCGTCGTGAATTCCTGTCCATGCCAAGTCTCGCGCACACTAACGAGACCAATGGACACCGATCTGAGCACAAAGGTGTGCTGAACATCTGCAAACGTCCTGGCGCCGCCGCGCTGGCCGGCGCTCCCAGGTAGCTAGCTGACCTCGGTCGAGAACGAACTTGGCGCACCCGACTCATGAGCACGGCTTCCATCACGAGTATTGCTCGCTGATACTCGACTGTCCAAGACGAACATGAGTGACGACAAGAGTTCACAGTCACTCACATGTCAATGCGGGCGCAGCTGGCCCGGGCGTGGCCGCGAATGCTCGCCGTGCCAGTTGCCCCCCTCGGCAGCTGCTTCAGCTAGTAGAGCGAACGAGCAGCTAGCTAGCTATCAGAGCAGCTCCAGAAGCGCGAAACCAACGAAGCGAAGCAGCTCGACAACGTGGAGCCGGCGGCCGCGCCTGTGACAGAGTTCCAAGGCGCTCAGGCCAGCTCTCCGATCTCGTGGCTTGCTTGTTTGCTGCAAGCAGCTGCAAGCAACGCGACCTGAAGTTCTTTCTTCTTGGCGTGGCGTTGACTCTCTCTCTCTCTCTCTCAACCCGCCCGCGGCGCCGAGGCGGAGTCCGCCTCGCGCCTCGCGCTCGCGCGGCGCAGGCGCGCAACTGGCCGCGCGCGCGGCGCGCTCCGGGCGGCGGCGGCGCGGCGCGGCGCGGCGCGGCGCGGCACGGCTGCGCTGGGACGGGCGCGGCGACGCGAGGCGAGGCGAGGTGCGGCGGCGGCGGCGGCGGCGGCGACGGCGGCGGCGACCAGGCTCGTGACCACCTCGCCTCGAGGCGCAGCGCAGGAGCGCGGCGCGCGAGGCGAGGCGAGGCGAGGCGAGGCGAGGCGAGGCGCGGGCAACGCTGTGCAGGGCAGTGCAGCTCGAGGCGAGCGAAGGACCTGGTTAGCGTCGCGCGAGGAGCGCGCAAGAGGTGGGCAGAGGGCGCAGCAGCGGGCTCGTTCTGCTGCACCGCACCAAACCGTGCGCTGCGCTCCGCTGCGCTGCGCCTGGCCTGCTCTGCCCTGCCCGACGCTCGCGCGTCTAGCTACTAGAGGCGGGCAGGGATGATGAACCTGTACACGCTGATCGGAGCGCTGGTGGAGGTGCTGGGCGCCGACCTTTGCACGGTTGCCGGGCTAGCGGTGCAAAAGGTGGCGGTGATGAAGCTGATTGAGACAAACAGGTTGACGTCGGCCGTGGGCCTGCGGCGCAACAGCGACGAGGACGGCGCGGAGCGCGGTGGCGGCTACGTGTCCATGTCGGAAGACGAGACGGACAGCGAGATGATGACGGTGTTTACCGAGCACAGCATGCGCGAGGCGAATGCCATCAACGACACTCAGGTGCCGGACAGCTGCGAGCTGCTGAGCAACTTCGGCTGGCTGCTGGGACTCGGCATTTTCATCATGGGCAACGTACTGGAGCTCTTCGCCATGTCGCTGACTTCGCAAACGAACGTGGCGCTGCTAAGCAACTTCACGCTAGTGTGGAACGCGGCGCTCTCGGTCTTCATCTTTAAGGAGTCCTTCCACGTGCGGCCGCCCACGCAACTGGGCTCCTTCGGCGCCGTGGTGCAACGCTGGGACGCGCTGCACTGCGCCATTCTCATCCTCGGGTCGTGCGTGGCGGTGGTGTTCACGCCGGAGACGCCCGAAAACAAGATGGACGCACGCGAACTGCTGCACCGCTGGGCCGAGGCGCCGTACTGCATCTGGGGCGGCTTCATGATGGTGAGCATGTTCATCACCTCGCTCTTCCTCGTCAAGAACTGGCGCAACCATAAGACGGGCAACCTAAACGCGGCGCTCATCGCCGGCCTGTGCGGCTTCATGGCGGCCTTTTGCGCCACGCTCTCCAAGGTGTCGACCACGCTCATATCAAGGTCCATCAAGGGCGACAACCAATTCGACTCGCCGGAGGCCACCTTTCTGGTCGTGCTCTGGATCTGCATGCTGGTCAGCCAGCTGGCGCTGCTCAACGTCGGCCTTGGCGCCTTCGAGCAAGGGCTCGTGGTGCCCATTTACGAGATCGTCGGCACGCTCGCCACCATCGTTTCGGGCGTGCTCTTTTACAAAACCTACAAGGCCTTCACCACGCCGGACTGGATTGGCTTTCTCTCCGGAGTCTGCCTCATGTGCTGGGGCGTCTACCTTGTCGCGCACCGCGAGGTGCACACGCAGCAGGAGCTCAGCGACATTTTGCATGCCAACCTCTCGCATATGGACCACCTGCTGCACCTGGGCGCCTTTGAGCGCCGCACGCAGTCCGCTGACTTTGACCTGGGCTCTGACCCGGGCGGCATCGAGGACGCTGAAAACGCGCTGTTGCACTCCTTCCGCCGCCAGGCCTTCTCCGAGGTCACCGACCCGCGCGGCCTGCATGCCGGGCCCAGCGGTGCCACCAGCGGTGTGTCGGGCGGCGCCTCCGGTGGCCACCCGTACTCGAACAAGCTTTTGCAGCGCGTGCAGTACGAGGACAGCAAGACGCCGCCGTCCACGCCGGGCCGCTCCCCGGGCCGCTCGCCCCGCACTGGTCGCTCGCCGGGCCTTGCCAACGGCGCCAGCGCAGCCACCGCCACCACCTCGGACGGCATCGCCGCCATCTTGGAGCGCTCTAGGAATCGCTGGTGATTGGACGCCTTGCCCCGGAAATTGCTCGAGCGCTGCAAGTGCTGCCGGACAATGAGGGGGTGAGGGCGGCAACCTTGCTTCATTTACACAAACCTCCCTCCCCCACAAAAATGCATGCTACAGTAGAACGAATGTTGACAAGCTGGCCCCAGGCCGGATGGGCAACTTTGACAGTGGACACCCGTGGCTGGCACATCCAGGCCCACAACGGCAAACACCAACGTGCGCATGAGCAAGCGCTCACGTTGTCAGGCCACGGCGCGGTATGCTCACTAAAGTTAGCTTTTCTTAGTTAGCTTGGAGCAAACCAGCTTTTACTTGCACAAACATGGTCATCAATTCCCTGTCAGAAGTACCTCGTGAAGGCGTACTTTCAGAACTCCCGGTATGCCTCCACGAGGTCCGGCGCCATGCGCTCAACAACCTGCTCGAGCTCCGACATGGTCGCAGAGGAGTAAGGCGCAACAGAATACGCGAGTAACTTGACGCGCACATTGGTGGACATTTCCTGTTCGCAGATGCGAAAGGCGCGCGCTTCGGCTTCCAACGTCCCGTTAGCAGCGTGAAAGGTGTTGCGCAGGCTGCCTGGGCCCCAATTGAGACGCTGGCGCCTGCTTGGCCCTTGGTCCTCCGAGGGCTGCAGGTCGTCGGCGGCGGCGGTGGCGGCGGCGGCGGCGTCGGCGTTGTCGGCCGCTACAGGGCCCGTAAAGTACTTGAGCGAGGCCCGCATCACGTCCACGATGGGGCGCTTGGGCTGGCGTAGATCCTGCTGGGCAATGCAAACGCCAAAGCTCGCCAGCGTCTCCGCCAGCGTGGCGCGGTCCTCGCACATGTCCTCGTAGCGCACAACTCCTGTGATGCCAAGGTCAGCGCGGTCGCGAAAAACCTGGTTAATGGCTTGCAGCTTGGCCTCGGGCGTGCCGCACGTGAGGCCATCCGCTTCCGTGGGCGGCCCCGCCGCTGCTTTCGTGGCGGGAGACTCGCACTTGGCGAGATCCGCGTCGGTGGGCATGGCCGCGGCAGCGCTCGGGCTAATGTGGTTGGCAAGGTGCAGCAGCATGTCGAGCGGGTGGCGGACCAGGAGCAGCGCGACGTCGGGCTTGAATCGGGCGCGCACCGTCTCGAGCCAGAGTGCAGGGTCTGCGGCTTGCGTGCCTCGCATGGACTGCTTGAGCACGATGGTCTGCACGCTGGGGTAGGCGGCCTCGGCAAAGTCGAAGAAGCTCGCATCCGGGAACGGCTCATGCACGGGAACGTCAAGCACGGAGACTGTGGCGCTACCCTGCGCCAGCAAGTAGGACAATAGCGTGCAGCCGCTGGATTGCAGGCAGGCGACGAAGATGCGCAGCGGGCGATGCGCCCCGTTGAGCACGGCGGTGCGCGCCGGGCAGGCTACGACGGGCAGCGCACTCGTGGGTAGCGCGGTTTGGTCCTCCGCGCCGTCTTCGTCAGACCCCTGGTACTCGCTGTCGTCCACCTTGTCCGTCGCATTCTCCGGGGCATCCTTCGGCGGCGTTCCAGGCGCATTCGCAACCGGCGCGGCCGTGGAGGCCGCGGGCTCGTCGGCAGCGCCAGGCAACACGAGCCGGCCAGAAGCACAGTCTTCGTGCAGGTAGGATCCGTCGGAGCGGAAGTCGCTGAGCAGGAGGCATGCGCTCGAGCCGCGGTTGTCGCCCTCGCAGGATGTTGGGTCGCTGCGATCGCAGGCTGCCCTCTTGAGTACGGTCCAGCCAGCGCAAGCCCGCCCTCCTGGGGCGGAGCTACGGCTACTGCGCCGGGCCGCTTCAATGGCGCGGTTGTGGTTGGCGCAGGCCTCGAAACAGATCGCGTGCGTGGCCTGTCGGTCTTCGACCTTGCCGAGCACGTCCTTGAAGTAGCAGGCGGCCCGTTGCACTTCGTAGCTGGCCCGAGTCGCTGAAGCAGCGGGAGCCCAGCCTGGTGCGTATTCTTGTGGCCGCGTTTCCTGGAGGTAGGGCGCCGTGGGCGGCGCCGTGGCGGCGTCGCTGGCCACGAGGCTTGCGCCGGTGCCACCAAAGGTGGCGTGCAGGCTGGCGAGCAGGTCTGTCTTGGTGTCACTGAGCGCGGCGCGCGAGTCCTCCGACATGAAGGTCAGGCCCAGCACGAGCCCCGCGGCCAGCAGCGCGAGCGCCGCGCGGGGCCAGGTACATGGCATTAGCCTCGCCGCCCTGGGCGACGCCACGCGGGGCGGCGTCCGGATGCCGCGCGGCTGCGTGGCCGACCCGCTTTCCACGATGACCGTGGCCGGCGCCACGGGCGCCGTGGCGCGCCCCCGCCGTGGCGCCACCGTCATGGCCGCGCCCATTCGGATTTAGCGGGATGGGGAAACGAGCATGGCGAGCGTCATCATCGGACAGCCTGTGTGTGAGCACGCATCGGCAGCCCATCGGCGCTTGTGTGTAGCCTGTCACGGTGTTCATGTCCAGCAACGGCGACAGTTTAGGCCTAGGCCTACTGCACACGAACGGTACAGGAGCGCTTGGGAAAGTCATTGTCGCCGGGGGTGCAGAACAAGTCTTGGAGCGTAACAGGTCGAAGTTATGGACGGAGAATTCACTTCATGGTCGAGAGGAACTCGCGCAGGCTGTCCGGAAACGGCGGCGAGAGCTCCAACTACAAAGTAGAAGGGTAGATAGCAAAAATGGGAGGGTTGGTGAGAGAGTTGAGAGACCGACGCTGGGCCAAAATTGCAGGGGGGCTTTGGTTGTGATGTGATGTGATGTGATGGGTTTACTCGGCCTCTGTTATTCTTCTCCGTGAAGAAAACGAGGCGGAGCCAAAAATGCAGACGCAGAGGGGCTGCCTGGCTGGCTAAGTGCAGACGGGCGCGCAGGCACGCAGGCAGGTAGGCAGGCAGCCTGCCAAGCAGCACTGCACTAGGAAAGAGGCAGACGATGAGACTGCCACTGCGTCGAGTGCAGCGTCGAGAGCACAGAAGAATTCCATCCGGGCACAAAGGCCATGATGGAGACAGGCGAAAGCGCCGCCGCCACCCCCCCGAAAGGAGGAGGCTTCGGCTAGCATGCAAAAAAGAGGGCGCTCAGAGAGCACCGTCGCCGAGCCGCGTGAGGATGCGCTCGAGCGAAGCCATGGTAAAGGGCTTCGGCAAGAGATCGCGCATGCCGACGCTGAAGCACTTGGCCTGGTCCTGTGCCATGACACTGGCTGTGATGGCGACGACGGCGGGCGGCGCGATGCCCCCGGCGTCGGCGCGCTCGAGGATACATCGCGTAGCCTCGAAGCCGTCCATGTTGGGCATGTGGCAGTCCATGAAGATGAGGTCGTACTGCGCCTGCTCGAAAAGGTCAACAGCCTCGAGGCCGTCGTGCGCGACGTCGCAGACGACGCCAAGGCGCCGCAAGAGGCGCGCACAAACCTGGCAGTTGACGAGATTGTCGTCGACCACGAGGACCTTGAGGCCGCGGCGCACGGCCGCCGCCTGGGCGGCCGCCGCCGTGTCACAGGCAGGGTCGGCGTCGAGGTCGGAGGAGGAGGAGGCGGCGTCGACATGGCGGGCTCCGTTGTGGAGGTCCTGCGCGAGGTGGTCCCGCTGATTGCGGGCGAGGCCGCCGGCGTCGGCCGGATTGGGCACGGGCGCGGGCGCGGGCGCGGGTGCGGGCGCAGGCGCGGGTGCGGCGATAAATTCGAAGCGAAAGAGCGAGCCCTTGCCGAGCTGGCTGACAACGGTGATGTCGCCGCCCATGAGGCGCGCGAGGTCGCGCGAGATGGCGAGGCCTAGGCCTGAGGAGGAGAGGGGCGATGCAAGGCGCGCGTCGTGCTGGTCATCGATGTGGGAGGCGGTGTCGGTGGCATCGCACTCGGAGGAGCCGGCCGACTCGGAGCCGGAGGAGCTGTCGCCCGAGGCGCTGGCGGCGGCGCTGAGAGCCTGATCCTTGGCCTCGCGGCTGGTGCGGCGCGGCAGCGGTTTCATGGTGGCGCGCGGTGTGTCCTTGGCCTGGTAAAAGGGCTCAAAGATGCGCTGCTGGTCGGCCTCACTGATGCCAGCGCCGGTGTCCTCGATCTCGATGAGGAAGCGCAGCACAGGCTCCGGGTCGACGTCGTCGTCGCTCGAGGTGGCGGCGAGGGCGGCGAGGGCGGGTGCGCCAGCGTCGGTCGGCGAGGCCGGGATCGCGGCGGGCGCAAGCGAGCTGGCGGTGCGCAGTGCGGCGTCGGTCTCCGGAGCGCCAGCGCCCAGGAGCTTGGCGCGGATAGTGATGCGGCCCGAAGGCGTGTGCTTGACGGCGTTGCCGACAAGGTTGGACACGACCTGGTTGAGGCGGTGCTCGTCGACCAGGATGGGGTCCGGGAAGCCGGCCGGCGCGGGTTCGCAGACAATCTGGCACTCCTGGCGCTGCGCGACGCGGCTGAAGAGGTCGGCGACGCGGCGCAGGCAGGCGTTGTGCAGGTGGACCGGACTGGGGCGCAGGAGCACCTGGTTGGAGGAGCAGGCGGTGAGGTCGAGCACGTCGCTGACGACGGCGTGAAGCGTGTTGGCGCATTGACGCAGGATATCCGAGGTGGTGGCAGGGATGGGCGCGGCCGTGCCAAGGTCCTTGTTGCGCGCCAGGCGACGCTTGCCGAGGGCCGTGGCAGTCGGGGACGACGAGGGTGAGGATGGCGAGGGGCGCGAGTCACACGAAGATGGCGAAGCCGGGCCGTCGTGGGGGGCGGCGGCCTCGTCGGCGTCGAGGCACTCGATCATGCCGAGCAGGCCAGCAAGCGGCGTGCGGATCTCGTGGCTGGCTTGCGCGACGAACTGCAGCTGTTTCTGCGCGACCTCGATGTTGGCGCGGTGCGTGGCGATGCGCACGCTCTCGGCCTCGACCACCAGGTAGCGGTCGCCGTCGAGCGTCTTGGCGCGGATGGCGACGTCCGGCTCATCGGCACAGAGCTGGTCGAGGTCGAGGCAGTCGGTGGCGCCGAAGCGCTCCTGGAAGACGCCGTTGGCGAAGACGACCACGGCGCGCCCCAGCGCGCGCGCGGTCCGAAGCGCCTGCACGTCGTCCAGCGGCTTGGGCCGCGACGACGCGGACTTGCTGAGCAGCGGGTCGCCGCGCGCCTCTTCATTCTGAGCGCCTGGTCGCCGTCCTTGCTGCTCCTGCTGCGACAAAGACGGCACCTCGTCATCTGGGCGGCCCCCGGATGGGTCGGCCTCCTCGACCGGCTCGGGACCGCGCTTGGTGGCGTCCTGGCGCACCGGACTGCGCACGAGCGGCACGCAGACCGCCAGTCCGGTGCCCTCTACGTCCGAGAAGAGCGCGCGGCACAGGTCCGCGGCGAGTCGGCGCTTGGAGAGCGCCGTGGCGGGCCGTTCAAGGTCGGCCTCGTCCTCGTCCTCCAGCACCGGCATGCCATGGTGGAAGTCCATGCTCCCTGCCTCGCCTCGCCTTGCCTCGCCTCGCGCGGCGCCTGTGCGTGGCGCCGCGGGCGGGCGCAGCGAGCGCCGCCAGGCGCCTTCGCGCGCGCGCGCGCGCGGGCGGGCGGGCGGGCCTGCTTGTGTGCGCGAGAAAGCGTGTGCGTGCGTTGCGTGCGTGAGGGAGTGGGTGCAGGCGCGAGGGAGCCAGGGCGAGGATGGGCTGTGCGTGCAGCAAGGCCCCGGCCGGCGTGACGCTCAGCCGCACGTTCGGCAGCGAGGGCGGGCCAGCGACCTTCAACTCGTCGGATTCGGGGGAGAACAGCGACGAGGACAAGTGGCGCAAGGAGCCGCAACGCGCGCTGGACCACTTCGTCAAGGACCCAGACGACGAGGACTACTTCAGCGGCGAAGGCTCGCAGTTCGACTACTTCCAGGACAATGAGTACGTGGAGCTGCGCACGATCCTGGACGAGCCGCTGGGGCGGTCGCACTTCATGGCGCACGTGGATCACTACTTCCCGGAGAACATGGACCTGGTGCGGTTCTGGCTGCTGCTGCACCAGTACAACCACCTCAAGACAGACCCGGAGGAGCGCTTCCTGAGCGGCAAGAACATCTACCGGCACTACTTCCTCATTTCGCACAACGCCAAGCAGGCGGCGGACGAGTACCGGGCCACGTACATTGAGTCCGCCAAGGCCGTGGACGAGGACGACCTGGACGGGGAGGAGGGTCTCGAGGACCTGGTCGGCGCCGACATTGAGGCCAGCAACAGCCGCGGCAACGCGGCCGGGAGCGGCAGCACGGACGACAAGGAGGAGGAGGAGGAGGAGGAGGAGGGCGGCGACGACGGCGCCAAGGCCAAGGCGGCTGGCGCCGCGCAGGGCGTCGGCAAGGGCCTGCGGCTGACCCAGGGCGGCACCTCGCCCGGGTCCTCGCTGCCCGTGACGTCGCAAAACCCTGAGCTCTCGGAGGAGATGCGCATGCACGTGTACGAGTGCGAGAAGCTCATGCTGCCGCGCGTGTGCTGGGCCTTCCCCGCGCACATCCTCTCGCTCATGGTACAGGTGCGGCCCAAGGTGGAGCAGAGCCTGTACGAAGCCATCAAGCGGTATGAGCAGACGACCACGAACGACTCGGACAGCGAACACAGCAAGTCGCCGCCGCGGCGGCGCAACCGCTCCTCGTCCATCGGCATGAGCTCCTTCGTGGACCTGAGCCCGGCGGCGCTCGAGGCCACCTCGCAGGTGCACAGGCTGCAGTCGCACGTGTCGTCGTCGGCGCCGCGCATCGACGTCACCATCAAGACCGTGGACGGGTCCCCGGTGACCCTGGGTGACAGCGCCGACGTCAACAACCTGGCCGGCAAGGACGACGTCGACGACATCGTCCTGCTGCAGCGAGAGTCGTCCAGCTCGCTCACGAGCGCCGCGGCGCTGGCCAATGGCGGCAGCAGCCGCCGTCAGGACTCCACGGCCGCCTGGGGCGCGGCCGACGAGGCCGACGTGCCGCCGCGCCTGCTTTTCATCGAGGTGCAGCACGAGGTCTTCAAGGAGATGAAGCCGCTCTACACGCACTTCAAGGAGACCGAGAGCGACTGGGAGACCTACAAGAAGAACAAGCGCGTGCGCTACAACCACGTCGAGGTCGCCGACTTCGACTACGTCGACATCCTTGGCAAGGGCGGCTTCGGCCACGTCGTGCACGTCAAGAAGCGGTCCACCGGCGTGCACCTCGCCATGAAGGTCCAGGCCAAGGACACGCTCGTCGAGACCTGGGGCGGCAAGATGCAGCACGTCGAGATTGAGCGCGACGTCCTCGTGGCCAACCGCTCCTTCCCCTTTATCGTCTCGCTGCGCTACGCCTTCCAGAACGACAAGTACGCCTTCCTCTGCCTCGACCTCGCCGAGGAGGGCTCGCTGCGCAACCTCCTGGACGATGTTCCCGGCTGGCAGCTCGAGCCGCCGCAGGTGCGCCTCTACGTCGCCGAGATCGTCCTCGCGCTCGAGGCGCTCCACGAGCACGAGATCCTCTACCGCGACCTCAAGCCCGAGAACGTCCTGCTGCGCGCCGACGGCCACATCATGCTGGCCGACATGGGCCTGGCCGGCTTCTACTACCAGGACAAGTACACGGAAATGGCCGAGGGCCACCCGCCCGAGCCGCGCCACCCGACTCGTCCCGCAGAGGAGGCCGACCTCCAGGCCGAGGAGATCGACCTCGGCGTCGACGACGCCGATGATGAGGCTGACGTCTACGAGGACGAGGACGATATCGACGAGGACAACAACTTCGAAGCCAAGGGCGACCTCAACGGCACTGCGGGCGGCGTCGATGGCGACCTCGTCAAGGCCGACGGCGCCGACACGGACGTGCCCAACGGCGGCGGCACCAAGAGCGCCGCCGCCTCTGAGGACGGCGCCTCCTCGGCGCCTGCGCCCGACGACGAGACGTCCTCGCACCACAAGTTCCGCGAGGCCGACTCGGACGGCCACACGACCTCGTCCATGCACTCGCGCCACGGCTCCACCGCCACGCACGAGACCAACAACCCGGGCACCTACCGCCGCCTCAAGACCATCCGCTCGCACAACACCGACTGCGGCACGCCCCTCTACCGCCCGCCAGAGATGATCCGCCACGAGCACTACGGCGAAGGCGTGGACTGGTTCATGCTCGGCGTGCTCACCTACGAGTGCCTCGTCGGCCACCTGCCCTTTGAGCCCGCGCAGGACAAGATCACAGACTCCGGCTACGTCGACATCGAGACCGACGAGCAGGAGCTCAAGCTGCTGCGCCGCAAGCTGCGCATCCCCAACCACCTCGACGAGCACACCCGCGCGCTCCTCGTCGGTCTCCTTGACCTCGACCAATACACGCGCCTCGGTGTCGGCCCCGCCGAGCAGGGCCGTGACCTCGCCAGCCTCAAGGACCACCCCTTCTTCATCCCGCTCGGCGGCCCCCTCGCCACCGAGTGCGACTGGGACAAGGTGCTCCACAAAAAGTACAAGCCCGTCTACATCCCCGACCCCAAGCCGCTGGACGAGAAGCGAAAGTTCCCCAACTTCGACGCCCTCGTGCGGGAATGGAAGAAGACAGCCAAGAAGGAGGCCCGCAAGTTCGCCAAGCGCAAGAAGCAAGAGCCCAACTTCGACATCCCCGTTCTCACCGAGGGCAAGAAGCTCGACCCCAAGCTCGAGCGCTATTTTGACAACTGGGACTATATCGACCCGGAGTCCATCGCCCTCGAGAAGCAGGCCGCCAGGACCTCCTCCATGCGCGCCAAGGAGAAGCAGCAGAACCGCTCTTCCATCAACGCTCTCAAGTCGCTCCGCAGCGGCAAGCACTGATTCGGACTCGGACTCTGCGCTAAGCAAGGAGGAGAAGCAGCGACAAGGCACTGACCCGGGCTCGGGCTCGGACTCGGACTCGGGCGCAAGCTTCAAGTTCTCCTTCTGCTGCGCCGCGCTCACTCCGAGTCACACTCACTGTCAGAGGCGGGCTGCTGACTCGGATGCCATGGCATGGAGCAGTGTGAGTCCCCGACGTCGTCCGATCTCTTTGCGGAGACAAGCGCGGCTTAGCGCGCACGGCGCGCGCACGGTCCGGTCTCCGTCGCGCTGCGTGGCGTCTGGCTACTCAATGAGTCAAACCCACCCGTGGCACTCCCACTGGCAAAACCCGAACTCGCTGCTTCCGTGCCCGCAGGTCGGGCGATTAGCGCAGCAAAGCGCGTTGCAGCGCAGCACCATGCCTGCGCCGTACCCCGCGCCGCGCGCCGCGCCGCGCCCTGGCAACCCGCGCACGCGCGCGCTGCCACCCACCTTTTCCGTGCCCGCCATGGCGGCGCCGGCATGGCACGAGCGGACAGACGCCGCCGCGGCCAGGGCCACGGCCGAGCTCGAGTACTTTGTCTTTCTGGGCGGCCGCCTCTCGTGCGCGCCGGCGCCCTCGCTCCTTTGAGGCACCGCTGGCGTCCAAGCCCTTTCCTCGCAGCCAAGTACATATAGAACCCTCATCCTGCGCCCCCCGTGGCGATCTTCGTCTCTGCTGTCTACTTGATCATCGTCAGCACCATCTTCTTCGCTCACGTAGTAGCGCAAGTGGATGGTTTGCCTCTGTGGCCTTTTGGCAGGCCACGGGAGGCCGCTGCGATCGCCGATCGTGGTCCTTGCTGGTTGAGGCCAGAAGGACATGCAGATGGACCCAGCCACTCGTTGCGGTCGCCCAGGTCGCCTCGTCCAACTTCGCGTACTCCAGCTTAACTTCGCGTGCCTCGCCGCCTGCAATCTTGCTCTGTACTGTCTGCAGTTAGACAGACTGTCACGGTGTCTTTGACTTTTTATCTATTCCTTTTCCAAAAGCCGGATCCAGTAAGGCTGAGCGCGGTCCTCGGTGTCACCATCGTCATAGGCAATCTGGTATGTGAGGCCATCGTCGTTGACCTTGCTAATAGTGCCGGGGTAGAAATTGCCTGAGCCGCGGTAGGAGACCTCGGCGCGCATGCCGGGCGTGATGATGCGACCTTGCACGGGCAGCACATTGTACGGCTCGACGTGCTCCTCGAGCTCGCCATCGTCATACGCCACGCGGTATGAGCCATCCGGATGCATCCACGTCACCTTGCCTGGAAACCACCGACCCTTGTCGTAAAAGTTTGCGTACACCTCCTCGCCCAGCTCGAACGAGGCGTTGCGGTACTTGCGCCGCAGCTTCTTCTTCTTCTTACGCTCCTTCTTCTCCTGCTTGCGTCGCCGCCGGTCCTCGTCGTCCTCAACGCCGCCCGCGCCCGTTTGAGCCGATTGCGGCGAACCCGCAGACAGAGGCGAGGTGGGCGACGCCACCGTCTTGGCTGGCGCCGCAGCCGCAGCCACGGCTTGCTGCTGCTGCTGCTGCTGCTGCTGCTGCTGCACTTGCTGCACTTGCTGCTCTTGCTGCACTTGCTGCTCTTGCCCGTGCTGTTCGTGGTGAAGCTGGTCCGCAAAAGCTTCCAGCTTGGACTTGGTCGGCGCAATAGCATGCTCCTGCGCAGCAACATGCTCCAACGGGCTCGTCGGCTTGCCCTTCGCAATGACAGCGACGCCCGCGCTCGAGGAATCGGCCCCTGCCGCTTCCGCTGCTACGGCCGCCGCAGCACACGAGTCGCAGAACGGGCGCCAACCAGTCTTGCTCGAGCGCTGCGTCGCTGCGTTCTGGCACGGTACGCGCTGATCGCCGTGCAGGAGCTTGTTCTCGCAAAAGACAATGTCCGCCGGCGCCGCCTTGGCAGCTCCCTTGCCGTCAGCGCCGGCGCCCGCGACCTCCGGTCGCACCGTGGCGGACGCCTTGGCCATCTTGTTCTTGAGCCGCTTCTTGGCCGCCACGGACTTCTTGTTCGCGTCCTGCTCGGCCTTCCACTTGCGCTCCAGCACGCGCAGCGAGTCAGCCACCGAGGCATCCAGCGCCTTCCAGTCCTCATGCATCGCCTCCGCGAGCCAGCGCATGCCGTCCATCAGCCGCGGGTCCACCGCGCCGTTGTTGCTCGCCTTGGCGCCCACGCACGGGATGATGCGCCACGGGCTGTCCCCGAGCGTCGCCTCGTCGCCCAGCTTCAGAATCGCCTCCAGCTGCCCCGACCGGAGCTTCGCCGCATCCTGCTTGTTGGCCAACAGCAGCACGGGCTTGCCGCATAGAGCGCTGGCGTTCAGAAAGGCCGCAAACTCGTCGCGCACCTCGTAAATGCGGTCCGCGTTGCTCATGTCCACCACGAAGATGGCGGCGTGGCACCGCGCCAGTCGGTCCGTCCAAGCCTTGCGGAACGAGGCGCTGCCGCCTAGGTCGAACACCTTCATGTTTAGCGCAGCCGTCTCCACCACGCGCGGCTGGTTCACGCCCACCGTCGGCACCACCTTGCGGTCCTCCCTGCCGCTCAGCGCGTTCACGATCGTCGTCTTGCCGGCGCCATCCAGCCCGACCACCGCAACCTGGCCCTCGCGCGCCTTGCTCTGCAGCTGCCCCATGCTGCCGCGCGTCGGCTCGAACTGCTTTTGCCACTGCGCCGCCTCGTTGCACGCGCCGCGACTCTCACTGAGGTGGAGCGAACGATCGTCACTGCGGCGGCGCGACGTTGGCGGTCGGGCCGGGCCACCGTTGGCGCGCACAAGGGCATTCGCAAAGTTTTTCGCGGCCTTTCCTGCGTGTGCGAAGGCCGTCTGGTAGCGGCAGAATGATGGCTTCCAAAAGGACGTCCATCGTACCCCTGCGCGACCAACGGCTACAACGGCTACATTGCGGCACGCGCACGTGCGCGTGCCGCAGCTATTTTACCTTGCTGTTCTGACTTTTTTTTTGTGGTGTTCGTAGTAGGCGTTTGTGAGGACCTTTTGGAGTCAGCACCTGTTTTTTTTAATTACCGGTACGAAACAACATGTCAAAAATGTAGCTCAAGTGGCCTCGACGGTGCTGGTACCAAGTCGCGGCTAGCAGCCCGAGCCAGAGGTGCAGGCGCTCGAGCGCTCGAGGGCTTCGACCTCGGCGGGGAAGACGCCGCGAATGCCCCTCTGTGGCGGGAAGGGTCTGTACAAGCGCAACTGCAACATGATGATGATAGCAGCCGGCCGCTTGGCGCTTTGGCGCGGCACCCACCATGCACCTTTCACGAACATTGCAGCTTGGCCAGGCCGAAGTCGGAAGCCCAGACTTTGGGCTGGCAAAATCGCAAGAGCGAAACAAGAGCGCGGCAAGTCGAGGTCGGGAGTAGCGCCGCTGCCCAATGCTTCGTCATGCCGAAGTTAGTCTGGCTCGCGAGCATCAGCATCACGAGGCACTCTCGCTGCAGTGGCACAGTCCGAGTCTTGTAAAAAATGTGGCCGTGATCGAGAGCTGTAGGCTCCTCCCTCACGATCTCTTGCTCTAAGGTCTAAGGCCTAAGCCTCTTGATAGAGCTAGACAGCACTGGAGAGGACCTGGAGGGCGCGACGTCTGCAAGAGGTCATCCGTCAGATACTCTGACAACGGCGTCTGCAAGAGGTCATCCGTCAGTTGCTCTGACAACGTCCGCCACTGCCGCAAAGTACGTTTGATTGCACAGGGTACCAAGTATGCACGCAAAGGAAATGCTCCGAAGCAAACAAAACATGCGTCGAGTGGACGCCAGCACGCGCGTGGGCGCTTAAACTTTTGCAGAGCTGCGCATGGGCACGTCAGGGATGTGAATCCGCAAAGCGAAGAGAACAAGACCTACGCGACTTCGCGCGAAGTGAATGAAAGGACAAAACGCGATCGCCCGCATCCTCGTGCGAACGATGATCGAATTTTGAAGTAGAGAAAGGGCTCGGTCGCACTCGGGCATGCATTTGCGGCCAGGGAACTGCTGCCCTTTGAATGTGCCGCCTTCGAGGCAACGCCGGACAGTGGGTGCGAGCGATGGCTGGGCACTGGCGGCGTTGGATCTTGAAACTCTTGTCGGCGTCGTGGTCGTCGTGCAAGGAGCGCCAAAGCTCGGGTCTGGCGTTGCTTGTGAACTTGTGAAGCACGCGTCAAGCACGCGCCACGCACGCCCAGAAGCTGGATGCAGTGCACGGCAAAAACATGGCAAAAGCATGGCAAAAAGGTGGCAGAAACCTAACTACCGGCGACGCTCCGCGCCCTCGAGGGCCATGGAGGCGCGCGAGGGCGTGGAGCAGGTGGCGCGCGCGGTGGAGCTGGCGCGCGGGCGCGCGCTGGCGCGGTGGAGCTCGCGCACGGCGGCGCGCGCGCTGGCGTGGGCGGCGAGCGTGGAGGCGGCGGCGGCGCGGGATGCAGGGGGGGCGGCGGCGGCGCGCGAGGCCGTGCGCGAGGCGGCGCGCGCGCGGCGCGCGCGCGGCGAGGTGCCGGTGGCGCTGCTGACGGACGAGGGCTGGCCGGCCAAGGCGCGCGAGACGCTGCTGGTGGCCATGGCGGAGTCGGGGTTCTTGAGCGCGGCGCTCGAGGCCTGGGTGCGGCGCGCGGCGCAGGACCTGGACGCCGCGGCGCGCGGCGAGGTGCTCGAGGCGCTGCGCGCAAGGGCGCGCGCGCTGCAGCGGCTGCGCGCGCTGGGCGGCGGCCGCGAGGCCGCAGAGGCACGCGTGGAGGGCGGCCTGCTGCTGGACGAGCTGGCCGGGAGCGCGGCGCTGCGGCGCGCGTGGGAGCAGCAGCCGACGGAAAATGGCGAGGTGCTGCGACGGCTGGCGGCCGCGGCCCGCGAGAGCTTCGCTCGCGAGGAGGAGCGGCGGGGGCTCGGCGCAGACGAGGCGCTGGGCGAGCCGGCTGGCGACGTGCGGCGCTGGGCGCTGCGGCAGCTGGCGGCGGCCGCGGCCGCCGCCTGGGCTGCGGTGCCGCGCAGCACGGTGCTGGACCTGGCGCGGCGCGACTTCGGGTTTGCCGCCGCCCTGCTGTCGTGCCTCTTGGTGCAGGCGCGCACGGCGCACGCTGGGCATGCGGACGCGGCGCGCGGCGCGGAGCAGGCGCTGGCCGGGTTTTGCGCCGCGGCGCCGTGGATGCGCCTCCTGTGCGCGGACGCGCTGAGCGGGTCGGAGGCGGCCTTCGCGACGGCGCTGCGGCAGCGGCTCGCGCTGACGGCCGGCGCGGGCGCGTCTTGACCGGCGACTCCGTGCGCGACCCGATCCCGGACTTACGCGGTGTGGTGGTCCTCCGAGGCTGCCGTGGCGCGCGAGGGCCGCAGCGAGACGGCGACGAAGCCGAAGGTGACCATGATGGCGCCGAGACCGGAGAGCAGCGTGGGACGGTGGCCTACCAGGATGACGTCGAGCGCAGCAGAGAGCGGGATGGTGAGCGAGAGGCCGACGGTGGTGACGGTGGGCGAGAGCAGCAGCACGGCGCGCGCCCAGAGGTAGTCCGAGAGCACGTTGTCGAGCAGGCCTTGAAAGACGATCCAGCCCAAGATGGCGGGCGTGATGCCGGCGAGCGACTCGACGGCCGTCAGGTGCAGCAGCACGACGACTGGCGTGAGCAGGACGATGTTGGCGACGCCCACGACGCCAAAGACAAGCGCCATGTCAACGCTGTCGTCGCCGTTGGGGAAGAACCAGCCGATGACGAGCGTGTAGCACGCGTAAAAGAAGGCGGACAGGAGGCTGCCAAAGTCGCCCAGAAAGGTCTCGTGCGCTGCGCCGGCGTCCTGCTGCTCGCCGTCCGCGACGCCGACCAGGACGGAGCCCAGCATGCAGGCAGCCACGCCCAGCCCGTTGAGCCAGGTGGCGCGCTCCACGCCCAGCAGCGCGCTCAGCGCCAGCGTGAAGACGGCCGATGTGCTGCTGAGAATGGTGCTGCTCGTCACGCTCGTGTACTGCAGGCTGGCGTTGTACGTTAGAATGGCCAGGAACCAGAAGCCGCTCATGGCCAGGCCGCCGCGCACCGTCTGACGCAGGCTGGCACGGCGGCTATCCCACCCGGCGTCGCCGCGCCGGCCCAGCTCGTCGTTGAGCTGCACGCGCGCCACGCCGCCCGTGGCCCACGACAAGGGCAGCAGCAGCGCAAAGAGCGCCGTGCCCACATAGGTGAGAAAGAAGGGCGCCGCGAACTTGCCCTCGATGAACTGCACCAGGAAGCTACTGATGACCCAGATGATGACCACCACGAACAGCAGCGCGAAGCCGCGCTTGCGCAGCTGCGTCGACGACTTGTCGGGCACCGTCGCGGTGTCATCCTCCAGGCCGTCCGCGCGCGAGACCTCCTCGCGCGCGAGCAGCGCCTCCTCGTCGTCTGTAGTCAGCGCGTGCATGTTGGTGGCGTTGCCGGCAAAGGCGGCCTCCGTCTCCAGCGGCGCGATCGGCGGGCGCAAGGGCGTCGACCCGCCCTCCTCCGCCGCCGCCGCCGCCACCGCCGCCGCCGCCGCCGTGGACGTCGCCGCCTCTGCGCCGCGCAGCATTCGTGGATGCTTAGTCGGCGAGGTCAGTGGTCCGAAGCGGGCGTCGCGCGGGAGCCAGGCGAGCAAGAAACGGGGACGCATGTGTACCTCTCGCGCGGTGTGTTCGGGGACCTGCGAGGACCTCTCTTTGTGGCGCGCCTTTGGGACGTCTTGCCGGCGAGAATCAGACCTCCATCGACGCTGGCCTGGCTGACTGCCGTGCGTGGAGCGTGGCGTGGCGCAGGACTTGCCTCGTGTGGAGCTGCTCGCTCGCTCGCTCGCTCGCTCGCTCGCTCGTTCGACGGCCACGAGCGCTCGCGGACCTCGTGAAGCGGTGCATCGAGGGGGAGCCGGAGCTGTACCCGCCGCTGGCCTCTTCGAGCTACTAGGCCTAGCTGGCCACCGAAAACCTCCTGCACAGTCTCCTCGACAAGAATCCCTGACAGCGAGACCGCAAGCTCTGAACGTGGAGAGCCGCAGTGTCTAAAACAAAGATGGCTTCGCAGCTGCGCGTCCTGGTGGTGGGCGGCGCCGGCGCGCTGGGCAGCGCGGTGACCAGGCGGTTCGCGGCGGCAGCGGGCAGCGGCTGGCGCGTCGCCAGCCTGGACATGGTGGCGGCCAAGGATGCCTCGCAGGTGGACCTAGACCTGGGCGCCGAGGCGGCGCAGCTCCGCGAGGGCCGCGGCGGCGCGGACTGGAGCTGGGCGGAGCAGCTGGACTTCGCGCAGGGCCGCGTTGCGGACTGGGCTGGCCCCCAAGGCCTGCAGGCCGTGGTGCACGTCGCCGGCGGCTTCGCCATGGGCGGCTTGCGCGATGGGGTGGCGCCCGTGCAGCGCATGTGGGCCATGAACGCGCAGTCCGCCTTCACGGCCGCCGCCCTGGCTGCGGACGCGCTCGCGCCGAACGGGCTGCTCGTGCTCACCGGCGCGCAGGCCGCGCGCCAGCTCGGTGGCACGGGCTTTGCCGTCGGCTACGGGATGAGCAAGGCAGCCACGCACCAGCTCGCGGCCGACTTCGCGAACGACGTTTGCGCCGACTCGGGCCGCAGCTGCCGCTGCATCCTGCCCGGCGTCATCGACACGCCTGCGAACCGCGAGGCCATGCCGGACGCTGACCGCTCTTCCTGGTCGGACCCGGCCACCATTGCCGACACGATCTTCGCCTGGTCGCAGCCGGACGCCCTCCAGACCTCCTCTGACGACGACCTCTTTGTGCGCGTCTAGCTACGGTAGTAAAACGTATTGAAAAGCTCTCTTGCTGGAGCAATCTGAGCGCTGCACCCAGGAGACGCGATCCCGCAATCGCCGCGTCTCCGTCATCTTGCTCGTGCCCTCTGCGCCAGCACGGTGAAACTCTAGCTAGCCAGAGCTAGCTGGAGACCCGCGCGCCGCCCAGCCACCGGGACCATCGCCGCGGCGCCACTCCCGTGCAGGTCTTCCGTGACCCTCCGGCGGACCCACCGGGACGTGCTCGGCGCTTCCGCCGGATCAGGTCCCGTTTCGGCCAAACCGACGAGTAACCTAAGGGAAACGGCGGGTTGCGCAGGTGGTGCGAACCTAGCAGATCGTGCCTGCGCGAGCGCCCGGGGCGCCCAGCTGAAGGGAGAGGAGCCAGTGCTGTGGTATGCAAGCGTGAGGCGCTGCGGGCGCGAGGCTTCTGGGGCTGAGGCGAGCGCGTTTGCGCCTAAGGGCAAAGCGATCATGAAGTGCCATCTTTGCAGTGATCATCAGTATCAAGCCCATTACTTCGATCCAGTACCCCAAATTTGACCTCGATACACAAAAAAAGCAACGTAGTCAGGACGTATCTGTTATTTAGCAAAAAGGTAAGATATTTGGAGAGATATTTGATTCAGAAGTGGGCTTCTGGCAACAAGAGCACAACTTTGGGGATGGTGTACGGAGAGCAACTGAAAGGATGGTGACAGAGAGGATGGAGACGTGGGAGCGGGGCTGTTTGGCTGACACAAGAAGCCGCGCATGCGATGGTTTGACTTAATTAAAAATATCATTTTCGTTGATCTGACAAGGTGATGTCCAGAAGCAGAGAGCAGACGAGCTGGCCTGGCTCCGTGTGGTTCAGAGGGCCGTTCTGGGCGTCGCAAACCCCGCGCGGGCTGCGTCAAGATTGCTCGCCTGGCATCTAGCGCGCCTCCTACGCTCCTCCCTCCTGGTCAGTGGCGGTGTGGGAAACGAAGATGGGGCTGTTGGAGATGGGGCATAAGTCCAAGGAGCCTCGTCTCGCGGTCCCTCTGATCCTGTTCGCGTCGTCGCTCGTTCTCCCTGGCGTGGTCGAGTACCTCGACGACATCCCGCAACGCGCTCGACTCGATGAAGCCGTCGAGCCCCTCGCCACGCGTCAAAGCGGCGTCTTGCGTAGCGCTCGGCTCCGTGTCCTGCGAGTCTACAACTCTCTCGTCAAGGTCCCCAGCCGCGATGCGATCGACGGCATCGAGAAATCCACTGATGGACTGCTGGTAGCCGAGGCAAAGCGTGCCCGGGTTGAAGCACTCGCCATTGAGTCGCCTGGCTTCATTTCGTGCGGCAAAAGCCTCCCTACGCCTTCTCTTGTTTCTTGTCGGCATAAGTGGCAGCGCGTGAGCAGCGTTGCCCCCAGAAGGAGAGTTCTGGATGCCCGTGCTGTCGACATCGAGCTCCTCATCGTCAGGGTCCCCGCGGCGAGCGAGACGACCCTCATGGGCTGCCGCTTCCTCCTCAGCTTGACGCTCGGCTGCGATCACCTGGTGCCGCCCGCTCGTGCGCAGGCGCTGCCTGGGCCTCCTAGCATCGTAGCGTGGCTGGACCTGGTCCGCGCGTCGATGGCTCCGGAGGTCCTCTGGCATGCGTACGAGGCCATCAGGTGTCATGGAGACTGGCCCAGGCGCTAAGCTATGCTGCCCGCCCGCAATCAGCTGCACCTTCGCAATGATCGCGAGGGCCGACTGCTTGACGGCATCAAGTCCAGCCAAGGACTGGACGGCGGCCAGCTCCGTGCCTTGCACGATATCTTCCAGCCTCCGCTCAATATCTCGCAGGGAGTCGACGAGCGATGCGTGGCGCTGCGCGTTCGCGTACTCATCGTCATCCTCGCTCTCCCCCACGAGGCCGAGCGGGCCGTCGCTCTCGGCGTCGCTCTCGGCGCTTGCAGCTGTAGCCGCTCCGACATCATGCTGGACCTCCCCATCAGAGCCGATGTCAGCGAATGCATCCTCAGCAGCGTCCTCCAGCATCGCCCAGGTCTCTTCGGGCGTGAATTTCACCATCGCACGCGGTAGGGCGGTGCGCCCGTTCACCTCCAAGTACATGAGGTCCACCATGGTGCGCCGGCGAGCTTCCAGCTTGAAGAGCAGGTACCCGACGCGCTTGTTGCTCTTGTTCTTGAAGAGGTATACCTTGAGCTTATGATGCCAGCTCTCGAGCAGCATCGTGGTCCGGATCACCTCGTCTGCACTGTTCACCGCGGCAGAGCGGTAGACTAGGCACCACGGCTCGAGGTCTGCCAGCCAGTACGTTTCGAGGTACGCGAGAAGCTCTGTCTGGTGGTCGCTCCGCAGCAGCTCCAGAATGTAGAAACGGAGCGTTTTAAGCCGCTCCTCGGAGTCCGCAAACATCATCATGTGCAGCGCGTTGTACACGTCGAAGATGAGACGATCCCTGTCACTCTGTCTTCTCGTTGCCCGCCTGGGACGGCTGCTGTTGTTGCTCCCACTCTCCTCACCCGGGCCATCACTCTGTGCACCACGATCGTTGGGGCCGATCCTGCCCCTCGCCTTGAGCTTGATGTTTTTGTGCATCGCCTTGACGCAGTGCCACGTGCACCAGAAGCGCGGGATGCTGCCGAAGACCTCCCACGCAGCGCTGATCGGAGGCTCGGCCATGTCCGAGAAGAGAAAGTTGGGCTTCCAAGAGGCGCCGCCGTGCAGTGAGCGCAGCACTTGCCAAACAAGCTTGTACGTCTCCGTCGTCTCGCTGTTGAGCACCACAAAGAGTACCTCGCGGCCACGGTTGTAGCTGTCAGCGACCATGACCGTAAAAAGCTTGACCTGGTCCTTGCTGCTGACGTTGTGTGTGGCGTCGAAGATGAGATGGGAGCCATGGCTTCGCAGCATCCTCAGCATCTCCGCGTCCGCCATGGCGATAAAGTACAGGTCGTTCGGGGCCACCGCATCCTCTCCGAAGTGATGCATACCGACGCAGCGCGAGTCATCCTTACTCACACCATAGGGCTTGTACACCCGGTAGAAGTTGGGATTTGACTTGACACGGTTCATGACGTCGTCCTCGTCGACGGCCTTGTTCCTCCACGCGACGCCCTGCCAGCACTTCGAGGCTTCGATGGACTCAATGTCGGCCATGCTCAGGAGGTCGTCTCGACTGGCGGGGCGAACGTGTCGCAGTCCTTGGCGAGCAAGTTGGACGCTGCGAGGCTGGGTGAGCTTCTCGTAGATCTGCTGCTTCGTGAAGCCAGCATGAAAGAGTTCCTCGATTTGGTGCCTCATGTGGCTACTCAGCCGGCAGTCAAGGGGGCGCTCGGTAATGCCACACGTGTGCAGCATGTCGCTGGTCGCCCTGCTGTGACCATGCAGGATCACGGCCAGGCCATGATGGTTGTTGAAGAACTTGATCTCCACCATGACGTCGCACCCATCGTCATGGTTTGTACGGGGCGCGCGCCCCTTCAGCTTGTTGAGGTTCTCTCGAGGCGGCGGCGTGAACGAAGCCAGCTCCGGGATCGTCTGCGCCATTTCCACAAGCTTACCGCAGGCCGCGAACGCGCCACGCACCAGCTCTTCGTCGAGATTCACCACGGCCGTATCCTTTGAGGCTTGCTGCTGGATGTCCATCGCAGGCGCGCCGACGGCCGTCGACAGCGCGGCACCCTCGGCCGTCGACTGCGCGGCGTCCACGGCCGCCGACTGCGCGGCGTCCACGGCCGCCGACTGCGCGGCATCCACGGCCGCCGACTGCGCGGCGTCCACGGCCGCCGACTGCGCGGCGTCCAAGCCTGCAGACGAGGCAGCACCCCTTGGAGCAACCTTGCGAAGCCACTTCGCGTGCATGCCGAGATGGTAGAAGCATGCATGCATCTTCTCCAGCAGCTCATCGGGGTTCTCTCTCGGGTGTGCTCTTTGCACCGCAGGAGGGAGTCGGCCACGTTGAATGGCTTCGACACGAGCTAGACGCAGCGCGTTCGTGCGATCCTCGAACCACTTTGACCTCCAATGCGTTGCGCCGATGCGAAGCCGCGCCGGCCCGCCATTGCTGTTCCTCCGTTCGACGATCTCTCGGAGCAGCTCCTGCAGGACAAAGAGGTCGTGCAGCGCATGTTTTAGCTGCTTGAGCGACTCGTCCTTGCTCGGGTTCTCGTAGCACCGCTTCGCCTCCTTCGACCTGCAGACCAACTTCAGCTTCAGCGCCGCCGGATCGCGCGCGTCCGAGCCGTCCACCAGACCGAGCTTGTCCCAGTGGCTCGAGTCTGAGCTTCCCTTCTGGTCGGTCTTGAAGAATCTGTGTCGATCAGAACTCCGAACTGGGAGGTTGCGGCTGGTCTGGACAGCCGTTGAATTGAGTAGCGCCTGCTCGCACCGCGTCACGTCTCTGAGAAGAACATCCTTCGGCCGTTTGCGCTTGAGCGCCGTGAGAGTCATTCCCATCTCCTCAGGCATGGACTCCGCGTGGTCTTTCTCCATGCAAAGCACTGAGGCGCGCCTGCCGTCCCTGCTCGGCGAGCCGCCCTTGAAAGAGACTTCCTTCAGCTGCCAGATGAACGAGTAGAACCCGCCAGTCCATCCAGACCCACCATCGCGCTTGTTGAAATAGACGCCTTTGGAGACCGTCATGGTCGAGTCCACCTGGAGCGCGCGCAGCATCTCCACTGCGTCGCAGGGATTCTCGAAGACGAAGATCTCGCCGGACTTCCGGTCCGAAGCTGTGCAGACGCACAGCTCACGGAACTCGTCCAGCTTCGATGGGTGTAGGTTCGACGCGGGCGGCACGGGCGGCGTGGTGGATTGCGTGGATCCGGCCGCAGACACAGCGAACTCATCCGAGCCATCCATCGGCTACTGACGAGCTTGTGCTCGCGCGGCGGGGCGAGGCGAGAGCGACACTTGCGCAGCGCGCGGGCCCGCCCCGGGGCGCGCCGCCGCGCGCTCGCCGCCCGCCGCTCGCCGCCCGCGCAGCCCAGCCTGTCACGCCGTGGATGTATAACCGCCGCACGATGGATCGATCCACCTCGCGACCTCGCGCGCGCCTCGAGAGGCTGCGCCGCGCGAGCGACTGGAGTCCGTGTGCTGGCGCCGCGCGCCCGCGTGGCGGCGCCCGCCGCCGCCGCCACCGCACGCTCCTACCCGCGCGCAACCGCGGCCGCACGTTGAAGGTCTGTGGATGCAAGGCCACCTACACCCATGCAGGCATGGCTCTTGACGTGGCGCGCGCCCCGGCGACGCGGCGCTGCTAGGGCCGGGGGAGGGGGCTCGAGAGCCCACTAGACCCCCCGCGGTGGCTGCCGCACGCTCCACGCCGCGCCAGAGCTCACGGCGCTTCGCAGCCGCCGAGCCAGGGCAGCCGCCGCCGCGATGGCCGCCAGGGGAAAAACCTGCGCGCAGCACTGAGCGGGCGGGTGCCCCCGCAGGAGCCCATTTCTGCTTGAGCGCCCCTAGAAGGCATGGCGCTCTGCGGGGATGCCCGATTCCGGTGATTTTCGGCCCTCGGCGGGAACGTGGGGCCTGGCGCTAATCGGGCGGAAGCCACGGCCAGGGGGGCCCACCGGGCCGGCGGGCCGGGCCGCCGCTCGGTCCGAGTCGCGATGACGGCCTCCGAGTCGAGTCCGAGTCCTCTTCGGTCCTCAGCTCGTGAGACTGTCGTCGTCTCGCCCCCGGTCCCCCCGGCAAAGCTCTCTGCAATGAACCGCAGCCTTGACCCGCCGCTGTCCACCGACTCGGTCGCAACGCCACGCAATGCGGTGCAACGTGAGGTAGTAATTAATCCACGCGCGATGCGCTGCGCTCCGCGACGCCACCGCCCTCCTCGCCTCGCCTCGCTCGCCACGCGACGCAGCGCGGTGCACACGCGTCGGTGCAAGCAATGGCAAGAGTGCCCTCGTGGAAGCGGGCGATGGCATCGCCGCGCGACGTGGCCCGCCTCGCCTCGCCTGCGCCGTGCGCAGTCGCGGCCGCGGCGGCCCTTGCTTCCTGCGCAGGCTGCGCTGCTTTCCCCTTTCCCTGTCTGTCCTTTTCTCCTCTCTCTCTCTCTCGCGCGGAGGCCGCCTCCAGTACGGTATCGACCGCCCGAGCACCATGGCGCGCAACGTGCCGGCCTTCGTGCTGCTCTACGCCTACGTGCAGTTCGTGCTCTGGTAAGTGCTCCGCGCGGCGCGGCGCGGCGCGGCGCGGCGCGGCGCCGCCGCGCAGCGCGAGCGGAGATGGCGAGCATGCTCGACATGCCAGGCCAGGGCGGGCGTCATGCCATGGCGCGGCGCAGGGCGGGCCTGCGCCAGCCGCGGCCGGCGGCCTCGCGCGCGGCGGCGGCGCGCGGCAGCGGCGGCGCCCGCGCGGCGCCGCGCGCCGCGGCGGCGCGCGCGGCGCCCGCGCGCGCCGCGGCCGCCTGGGCGGCGCGGCGGCGACGGCGGGCGACGACGTGGCGGCGCGAGGCCGAGAAGCGCACGCGCGCGCGCAAAGACAAAGGCGGGAAAGCAGGCAGGCAGCGACTCGCTGCGCAGCAGGGCGCGCGGAGACGCGCGGGGAGGCAGGCGGGGCGGCGGCGCGAGGGCGGAGAACTGACGGGCGAGAGGACCGCGACGCAGTCCGGTGCACCTGCTGTACACGGTGGCGACGGGCAAGGCAAATGCGTACGCCCTGACCAAGAGCATCGGCGACCTGATGGCGATCAAGTTCAAGCACACGCCCAAGTCGAGCACGCTGCTGCCGAACGCCATGTACCTGTGCAACCACCGCAGCTGGGGCGACTTCTTCCTGGACCAGGCCATCTGCAACGGCGGCGCGTACCTGTCGCGACTGCTCGTCATTCTGGGCTGCCCCATGTCGAGCATGTACGCGTGGGCGGCGCACTCGACGTGGTTCTTCAACCGCAAGAAGGGCATCGACCGCGACGCGCTCGGCCAGTACATCCAGTCGCAGTGGGAGGCGCGCCCCGACCAGGGCCTCGTCGTGTACCCGGAGGGCACGCGCAATCAGAAGATGGAGCCGCTGCGCCTCAAGACCGGCGTGCTCAAGATGGCCTACGACTACAAGCGCCCGGTGCAGACGGTGGTCACCACCAACAAGGAGCTCGTCGCCAACGAGCGCACCTTCGCCTTCGAGCGCAACGTGGTCTGCGTCACGAGCATCTCCACGCCCGTCGACCCCAAGGACCACGAGACCTTTGAGAGCTTCGTCGAGCTTGTGCGCAAGCGCTTCATTGAGAGCTGGGACGACGCCTACGGTTGCCAGCCCGAGGAGGCCATCGCCTACCAGACACCGTACGGCCTCAAGGAGCCCGAGTACGAGCCCGTGCCCTTTATGAGGAGAATCTGGTACTTGCGCATCGCGCTCGTCGTCCTGGGCCTGCTCATTTACGTCTCGCGCAAGCGCGGCCTGCTTGACGTCCTCTTTGGCATCTTCGGCACCGGCGCCGCGGCCAGCACGGGCGTGGCCACGGTCGCTGCCACCGTCGCGCTTCCGTAGCTGCATGCGATGGCCGCGACGACCCAAACTAGAACCCGAGTGCGGGGACGGTCGCAGGCGCGCGCCCTCCACGAACATGCCTACCAGATACGCGAGTGTGCCGCCGCCTCCGGGTGCCCCCCCCCCCTCCCCGTACGCTCCTTTCTTCCATCCACATCTCTGAACATGGTCGGGCGCGGCGCAATCCGTAGGATTGATTCGCTGCGTGCCCTGACTGCACTGGCTGGCCCCTGGCTGCGACGCCGCAGCTGAGCGAGCTCTAGCTTAGCTAAACTAGCTCCAGCTAGCTAGCCATACATACATAGCACCCTCACCAAGTATTTCCCTCTCTGTGTGATTCTTGTTGTCTCGATTCACGAAACACCCTCCGCCGCGGAAATCCTTTGAAGCGCGAAAATGGAAGCTTTGTCTTTGCTGTTTTCGAGGGACGCTTTACTACACACACACGCCAGCATTTTCAAAAGATACACTCATGTCAGGAGCTCTGAGAAGAGCAAAATGGGATGGGCAACGCAGCAGGACGCCAAACGATCAAAAGGTCGTCTTGGTCTTGGGAGACGCGCAGTCGTAGCGCCCGGGTTGTGGCACGTTGCGCGCGTAGAAGCGAGGCACACTCGAGCCGAAACCATGCAAGGTTTGCGGCTGCGGTTGTGCTGATGCAGCGCCAGTGGGCGCCCCGGCCGGGGCTGAAGGGCCACTGCTGGCACTTGTGGTGGTGGTGGTGGTGTTGCTGCTGCTGCTTGTGCTTGTGGTAAAAATCTTGCGCGGACGAGTGCTCGTCGTGGTGGCGGAGTTCGGCTGCGGCGATTGCTGCTGCTGTTGCTGGCCAGTGCCGTTCTCCTTGCCGGCGCCAGCCTGTGCCGTGAAGACATGGTTGCGAGGGCCGCGGCTCCGTGATGGCCGCGCTGCAGCCTGTGCGGCGTCCGCACGCTGCGGCGACTTGGCCAGGTCCGGTGTCGACGAGCGCTGCAAGCCGGCCGCCGTACGAACGCGCGGCTTGGCGGTCGCACTAGTCTTGGCAGAGCCAGCCGTGGCCGTCCTGGATGTCGGCCTCGCAGCGGCAGCCTTGGTGCCTGAGGATGTTCGCGTACGCCGCGGCGCCGCGCGACTCGTGTTGATACGGACACCCGTCGATTCGCGGCGGCGTACCGTCGGCTCGCCGCGGCCGCCCGTGCTTGAGGTCGAGGTCGAGGACGTGGACGAAGACGCGGAGGCGGAGGCGGAGGCGGAGGCGGAAGCCGCGCCGCCCGCAGCGCGCGTGCGAACACGCGCGGACGAGGTGCGCTCGCGCTCCTGCAGCTTCTCCACCTGGTCACGCAACCGGGCGAGCTCGCGGTCGCGGTTTTCGAGGAGACGCATGCCCTCTTGAATCATGAGGCGAAGACTCTTGTTCTCCGAGTCCATGTCGTGGTGGCGGCGCACCGAGACCGGGTTCAGACGCATGCTGCCATTCGCGCGAAAGAGGCACACCACGTCCACATGCTCCAGGTCGGGCTGCGGGTGGCCATGGCGTGCGTGCGCAGCGTGCGCCGCGGCCGCGGCCGTCGCAGCAGCCGCGTGCGCCCCATGGTGCCGCAAGTACGGCGCGAGCGCAGACCCGCTGGGCCCCGGCATGGGGCGCGCCATGGGCGCAGGCGGCGCCGGCGCCGGCATGGCGCGCGGGCGCGCGTGCACGCTGATGCGGTGGCGGCCCTCCGCGAACGCGCGCTCGATGCCCTTGCCGTAGGCCAGCGCCTCATAAAAGCCGCGCGAAAAGTGCAGCGCGCTGGCGTCTGACATCTTGCCCCGCGAGCACACGGCCAGCGGGATGCCAACGCCCAGCAGCTGCTCGCAGGCGAGCTGCGAGTGGCAGGCGTTGAGCAGAATACATTGCAGATCCAGCGCGTACGGCGAGACCATCTCGGCGAACGCCTTGGCGCTCACGAAGTTGATGCCGTGCGCACTGCTGTCCACCTGGAAGGCGAGCGAGCCGACGCCGGCGTCCAGGATCTGTTTCTTCGTCAATACAATATCGCGCGTTGAGTGCGGCCCGCCGTCCGGCAGCCGCAGTACGAGCGGGTCGTGGTCGCTCCACACGTCCACCGTGCTCACGTCTGGCGTGGCAGGCCGCGCGCCGCCGCCACCGCCGCCGCCGCCTCCGCCGCCGCTCGGGCCGTCTGGCGCGCCGCGCGGACCCGGAGACGCTGGGTCCACTGGGCCTTTGGTCGTCGGCGAGAACACCAGCAGGCGCCGCTCGTCGTCCACGCGCTGTTCCACCTCCGCGGCCTGGGCCGCCTGCGGGGGGGGGCGCCGCACGAGCCTAAAGTCGGGCGTCAGCGAGTGCGACTTGGCCGCCTCGGCAGCCTCGCCCTCTGCCGAAGCCGCCGCCACAGCCGCTGCTGCGGCTGCCGCGGCGGGCCCTGCGATGGCCTCCGCAACGACGCCGTCCGATCGCCGCGCGTGCGTACGGCCGCGCGCCTGCGGCTCCAGAGGGAGCACCGCGTCGCCGCAGCTCAAGCTGCGCGCGCGGGTCTCGATGCCGTCGAAGTTGTCCTCGTCATCGGCCTCCAGCAGCTCCGCGTCCCCGTTGGCGCCCACGGCCGCGTCCGCGTCCACGTCCACGTCGTCGCGGCTGCGGAGGCCGCGCCCGGTCGCTGGTGGCGGCGTGGTCGGTCGACCCGAGCTGCCGCCAGCCGCGGCAGCTGCGGCCGCAGCAGCCACGGCCGGGCTGGCGGCCACGTTCGGCGCCGAGGGCACGGTGAGGCCGGGCGGCTCCATGACGTCCATGCAGGTCATGGCCTGCGTCTCCAGGTGGCGCGCGACCTGGCCTGCGAGCTCGTGGATGCCAGAAAGACTGGCGCTGCTGGACTGCACGCGCCTGGCGACCTCGGGCCCGTGCTGACGGTGCAGCTCCGACAGAATCAAGCGCACCATGTGGTTGTCCACCTCGCAGTGCCCGCTAAAGTGGATGACATCGTAGGACTCGCCCTGCGTCGACTTCCACAGCAGGCGGCGCGCCAGGTCATCCGGCGTGGCCGCCGGCAGCACATCCAGCGCGATGTCCACGGGCCCGCCGTGGCCCGCCATGGAGATGGACTGCCTGATGGCGCGCTCCTCCGCCTGCAGCTGCAGCCGCTGGTGCGCGCTCGGGTCCGCCGACACCATGAGCACCTCCCACTTGGACCGAATCGCCTCGCCCCGCGCCGCGCCGGGCCCCGCGCCGCCGCCGCCCTGGCTGTGGATGCGCACCATCGCGCCGCCGCCGCCGCCGCCGCCGCCGCCGCTGGGCGCGCCCGCTCGTACCCGCGGTCCCTCTCGCGCCCGTTTTACACGCCTGCACGAGCCGGCCAGCCAGCCAGCCGTGGCGCCGCGCCGCGCCGCCGCGCCGCGCCGCCGCGCCGCCGCCGCGCGCCGCCGCCGCGCGCCTGCGAGCGCGCGGGCCGGGCCGCCGCTCCGCCGCGCCCCGCGCCGCCGCCCGCGCGCGCGCGAACGGGCTCTGCGCGCGCGCCGCGCCGCGCAGGCGCAGGCGCGCCATCGAGAAGCCGCGCGGCAGGGATTTCCCGCTCTGCGCGGAGCCCGCCAGCGACCCAACGACATCTACGGCTGCACTTGGCTGCAGGGCAGGGCCCGGCGCGCGGCGCGCGGCGGGCGGCCGGGCCGAGCGCGCGCTCGCTGCTGAGAAGCCCAGCCGCCCGCTCCGTCTCAGACGGCGAACTCGACTCGGACTCGGAGGCGGGAGGATGGCGGTCAGAAGAGACCTGGCCCAGGATTTGGGCCCCGTGCGTGCAGTGCAGCAAGGCTTCGAGAAGCTTTGCTTTCTGAGTGACAAGGGATGAAGAAGATCTTTTCCATTTTTTTCTTTCCTTTTTCTTTCTGGGGCTGATGGCGATGATGCTGGTGGCTGCGTTTGTTGTCGTCGCGTTGACTGTGCGTGAGTGAAAGAGCAAGTGGTTGGGTGGCCCGCCGTGGTTGTCGGTCCGTCGCAGGGGTGTTTCGCCTTCTTGACGCAGAGTTTGGTGCGTGCGAAACCGGGCTCGGGCTCAGACACGGCCTGCACCGAGGCCGTGCATGAGGCCGACGTAAGTGGCCTCGTTGAAGTTGTTGTTGAAGTAGCGCTGGCGCAAGGCAAAAAAGACCGAGGCGGTGAGAAGCGAGTCGGAGCCGGCCTGGTGCATGGGCCCGACACGCTCCGCGCCAAGCTCCTCAGCAAGCTTGGAGAGGCCGCTCTTGAAGGGCGCGTTCTCGAGCTTGGTCATGATGGCCTTGACATCGAACATGGCGGGAAAGTACAGGTGCAGGAGCCTGAAGAACTCGGACTCGCGGTCCGGGAGCGGGGCGCACGTGAGCACCTTGAGCAGGTAGGCGACGTCGAAGCCGCCGTGGAAGGTGACCCACTTGACCTCCTTCATGAGCACGAGCCCGGAGGACATGAGCTGCTCGCCAAAGTCCTGCACGTCGATACCCATCTTCTCGTGCAGGTCAAAGTCGATGCCGCTGCGCACGAGCAGCTCGATGGAGTCCTGCGCGTACATGTCGTCCGTGAGGGAGAACTTGAAGTGGAACTGCCAACACGGGCAGCCCTCGGCGAAGTTGCCCTCGTCGTCCGCCAGCGCCACGCCCAGCTGGATCAGCTTGAGCAAGTCCACGTTGCAGCGCAGCGTCTGGTACTGAAAGTCTTCCGAGCTCTCGAACGAGCCAATTGGCCGCGCCACCACGCCGGGAAACTCCGTGTCCATGGCCACATAGTTGTACTTGCGCACAACCTCGCGGATCACCGCCATCTCCTCGTCCAGGTTGTCTCGCCACACATCGCGGATCTCCACCGACCTGCCCTTGTAATCGTACACCTGGCCCCGCGACTTGATCAGCTTGCTCATCTCAGGGTCCTCCAGCCCGGGCCGCGCCCCCGGCGGTGGTGGCATCTGCTGCGGCGCCAGAGGCGGCGTCGGCGGCTGGTACAGCTGCACGGGCCGCGCGCTGGGCGCCGACTGATGGTGCTGCAGCATGATGTGCTGCTGTTGTTGCTGCTGTTGCTGTTGCTGTTGATGGTGTTGCTGTGGCGGCGGCGCGTACTGCTGCCCGTACCCCTGCTGCGACCCACCGCGCGACGCCATCGACTGCATCTGGTTCAGCATGCCGCCGCCCATGCCGCCGTCGCCGCCGTACCGGCTGTCAGACCCGCCTGGCCCGCCCATCGGGTACCCGCCGCCCTGGTATCCCTGCCCGTACCCGCCGTCGCCGTTGTACGAGCCGCCGTCCATGCCAAGGCCGCCCGGCCCGCCCACGTAGCTCCCATAGTCCCCGCCGCCCAGCCCGTTCAACTGGTTGCTGTCGCGCAAGAAGCGGTCAACACGCAACTTGAGTCAGTCATCACCTCTTCTCCTTGTCTCCTCTTCTTCTGCTAACTTTTTCTCTCCTGGCGCAAGGCGTTGAGCGCACGATCCTGGCTGTGCGGTGCGCGCCTGGCCAGCCTAGCCAGGGCTGACCTGAAGTGTGTCTAGCCAAGCGCCCTGCGCCGCCGCCGCGCCGCGCCGCCGCGCGTCACTTACCCAGAGAGCATCCTCGCGCCGCCTTGCGCAGCCGGCCCGTCGTCCTCGCAGCCGCCGTGCTTGTCGTCCACGTTCGTCTCCGGCCTCGCCGCCGCTGTCGCCGGCCAAGCCAGCCGGCCAGCGAGCCAGCCAGCCAGACAGGCGCGCGCGCGCGGGCGCCGTGCGCCGCCGCGCCGCCGCGCCGCCGCGCGCGCGCACACGCGCACGCGTACGCGCACGCGCGGGCGGAGGAGTCGCCGCGAGCAGCGAGCGCAGCGCCCGCCGCCGGCCGGCAACTGCGCCCCTGGCTGCCCGGCCTCGCCGCCGCCGCCGCGATGCGCGCCGCGCCTCGCGGGCGCGCGCCGCGCAGGGCCGCCCGCCGCCGCCGCCGCCGCCGCCGCCGCCGCCGCCCGCCGCCGCGCAGCCGCGCCGCGCCGCGCCGCGCCGCGCGCGACGATTTCGTTGTGCGGCAGGCAAAAGAAAGAGGCCGGATAGGCGGGCGGCCTTCTCCTCCTTCTCCTCCTTCTCCGCCTTCTGCTCCTTCTCCGCCTTCGCGCCCGCGCTCGCGGCCGGCGCAGGGCTCGAGCTGCCGCTGGAGCGGAGCCTGCGCCAGGCCTCGAGCGACGCGCTCGCCAGCCTGTTTTGCGGGTTTGGATGAATGCGCGCTTTGCACGGGCGATTCGGAGCGACGCAGCAGCGCGTTTTGATTGCCAGGTGAGTGAGCCCCAGGGGTGAAGATTGGAGCGCGACTTGGTACCCGGGTACGGGTACTGCACTGCTGCAGTAGTACGGGTTCGCCGAGAGCTACGATGACAAAGGCAGTCAAAGCGTCGCCACCCCGCGCCACGCAAAGCCCTCGCCTTGTCGCGCCGCGCCGTGCCACCAAAGCCCGCGCCCACGTCCTGCTGCAAAGCTTGGCGCCTCCATCTCCCCACGGCGACCATCAGCCTGTAGCTAGGCCTACAAGCAAACAAGCCAGAGGCAGGCCAGCCAGCATGCCTTGACCACGCCGCCGCTCTCCCGCTCAAAGCTCGCCTCCTACAATGTCCTCGCGGTGCACATCGCCCCGCCCACCCCGTCCCTCTCCGCGTCGGGCAGCCCGCCAGCTCGCTGGCAGGCGTCGGAGAGGCGCAAAAGTACCCCGCATCGGTAGCGGGCGCCGACGCCGTCGCGGGCGCCGCGGCCGGCGCGACCACGGCGGCGTGGCTGTACCCGTAGCCGGCGGCCGGCTGCGCGACCACCTCGGAGCAGCGCGAGCGAGCAAGTCGCGGCGCAGTCAAAGCCGAACGTCCGAGCGATTGGCGCGAGAGGATCGCGATTGGCGCGAGAGGATCGCGATTGGCGCACGACTGGCGCGAGAGGATCGCGATTGGCGCGAGAGGATCGCGACCACGGCGGCGTGGCTGTACCCGTAGCCGGCGGCCGGCTGCGCGGCCACCTCGGAAGCGTCCCTGGCCACTGCAGCGCGAGCGAGCAAGTCGCGGCGCAGTCAAAGCCGAAAGTCCGAGCGATTGGCGCGAGAGGATGCTGGCGGCGGTGGGCGCGCGCGCGGCGCGCGGCGCGCTGGCGGGCGCGGGCGCGGGCGCGCGGCGCGGCGGCCTGGCGGCGGCGGGGCTGATGCGGCCGGCGGCACTGCGCGCGCCGGCGGCGGCGGGCGCGGGGCGGCTGGCGACGGGCGCCGCGGCCACGGCCGCGGGCGGCGCGGCGACGGCGACGGGGACGGCGACGGCGACGGCGGCGAGGACGGTGGTCGCGGACCGCGGCGTGGGCGCCTGGCTGCTGGGCGTGTCCGGCGCGGTGTTCGGCATGGTGGTGCTGGGCGGCGTGACGCGGCTGACGCGGTCAGGGCTGTCCATGGTGGAGTGGCGGCCGCACGGGTCGATGCTGCCGCAGACGGACGAGGCGTGGGCGTTGGAGTTCGAAAAGTACAAGAAGTTTCCCGAGTACAAGCGCATGAACCAGGGCATGACGCTGGATGAGTTCAAGTACATCTACTTCATGGAGTGGTTCCACCGCATGTGGGGCCGCGGGCTGGGCGTGGTGTTTGGGCTGCCGCTGATGTACTTTCTGGCGCGCGGCCGCATCCAGCGGCTGCCCGGCATGACCACGCGCCTCATGGGCCTGCTCGCGCTGGGCGGCGGCCAGGGCCTGGTGGGCTGGTGGATGGTCAAGAGCGGCCTGGAGGAGCCCACTACGGACTGGAAGGAGCCGCGCGTCAGCCCGTACCGGCTCGCCGCGCACCTGACCGTGGCGCTCGGCGTCTTCACCGGCCTCGTCTGGACCGGCCTCACGGCGCTCAACCCGCAGCCGCTGCTCGCCTCGGCCGCGCACCCGACTGTGCTGCGCCTGCGCGGCCTCGGCGCCGGCGTGCTCGCGCTGGTCGGCGTCACATTCGTCTCCGGTGCCTTCGTGGCCGGCAACGACGCCGGCCGCGCCTACAACGACTGGCCCTTTTACGCCGGCGAGTGGGTGCCGCGCGAGATCTGGGACTCGACGCTCGAGCCGGTCTATCGCAACTTCTTCGAGAACACCGCCACCGTGCAGTTCGACCACCGCAACCTCGCCTACACCACCTTTATCTCCACCATGCTGCTCTTCCACCTTGCGCGCCGCAGCGCCAACTGGAAGGTGCTGGCGCCCGCCATGCGCACCGGCTACAACGCCATGGCCGTTGTCGTCTGCTGCCAGGTCGCGCTCGGCATCTCCACGCTCATGATGTTCGTGCCTGTCTCGCTCGGCGCCGCGCATCAGGCCGGCGCACTCACCTTGTGGACTGCCATGCTCTATTCGCAGCACGCTCTGCGCTACCTCCGCCGCTAAAGGCTACTCACTCCGCTAGATTGAGCGACAGCTTTCTGTCTGATAAGTTACCAGCTGCTCCTGCACGGGATGTGAATCACTGTTGGTTCGGCTGGTCAGAAGTTCGTCATGAGAATGCCGGATTGCGTGGTTGCTTGCTTGCGCGCAACAACACCCCAGCCAGCTCCATGATCTAACTTAGCTACCAGCTGCAACAGTTGCTGCCTGGTTTAATAAAAAAAACATACTTTGCAGCAGTCAGTCGAGTCACAATCATTGCGCTCTTGCGCAATGCCATGTCGAGCCTCGCACGCTCGTTGCCTCCTCGTGGCTACCTTTCCTTCTGACTTTTATTTACTTCGCGCAAGCGAGGATCTTCGACGCGCTGCAGCAACAGTGCGGCGGCTGCCACGGAGGTGTCGTGCGTCGTGACAGTGACACAGACCAGGCTGTCTTTGCGCGTCTTTGCCTCTGCACTGGCAGGCACGCAGCGCGGCGCTCGGCGTAGGCCACGCAGCGGCGAGGCAAGACGGCTGGCTGCCTCGAGCCGCGCCTGAGTCGCGCACCGGCCGCGCCTCGGCGCCAGCGAACGCGGCGGCCGCCATGGCAGACCTGGATGACCTGCTCATGGAGCTGCCGCCCAAGGGCCCGACGCCCGAGGGCTACCGCCAGCTCAAAGCAGACGGCGTGCGGGCGCTGCTTGAACACGAGCACTCGGATCTCATCAACAACTATCTTGGTGGCGCGATCGAGGACGTCAGAAAGATTGATGGCAAGGACCAGGGCTACGTGAACATGGTGTTCGAGGTGCGCGGCACCAACGGTACGTCCATCTGCGTCAAGCAGGCGCTCCCGCACCTCCTGGCAAAGAAGAGCCAGTCTCTCGACTGGCGACGCGCGTATTTCGAGAACACCATGCTGCAGCTCTTCGACCGGCTCACGCGGAGCGGCGAAGGCGACCTGGGCGAAGGGGCAGACGCGGTGGCGCGCGTCCCGCGCATCTTGGCCTTTGACGAGGTCTTTGCGTGCAACATCATGGAGTTCATCGACCCGGCTGAGTCTCTCGTACTACGCTCCGTCATCGCCACGGACACGGCGCCGCGGGGCTACGGCGCCCCCATCGGCAAGGCTCTCGCGCGTCTCCACTTCAAGACGTCCAGCTTCGGGATGGAGGAGCTTGACCGCCGTCGCCTCATCAGGTACTTTGCCGACAACAGCGAGATGCGGGAGATCACTGAAGAGTGCTTTTTCACCTCTCCCTTCACGTCCGGCGTAGGTATGTTCAAGAATACGTGGCACAAGTTGCACGAGGACGTGCAGGCTCACGACAAGAGCCTCCTGCAGAATTCGGACGTGCTGCTCGCCGTCGCTGATCTTCGAACGCGCTTCACGTCCAACGCTGAGGCCCTCCTGCATGGCGACCTCCATGCCGGGTCCGTCTTTGTGCCGCTAGCCAAGGAGCACATGGGGGCCGGCCAGCGCCCGCCCGTCCACATCTTCGATATTGAGTTCTCGCTCATGGGACCCATCGCCTTTGACCTCGGCTCCATTGTCGGCCATGTGCTGCTCGCTGCCATTGCGAGGGGCGCCGACGACGGCCTCCAGGAGGTTCGTGCCTTACGCGAGGCCTATGATCAGACCTTCCAGCAGCTCTGGAGAGCCGAGGCCGACCGTGCCGCCGAGACTGCGCGCAGCGGCAGCATGCTGAAGGGTCGCTGCCTCAACTACTTTCCCACACAGACAGATGCCGAAGTTGCGCTCGAGGCCCGTCTCAAGGCCATTTGGCGCGAGGCCGTCAGCTTCGGCGCCGTGGAGATGCTTCGGCGCACCATGAGCTCGATCCGCATGGATGCCTACTTTAGTGATGATCTTGGCAAGGACCGGCGTGGGCGCATTGAGCACGAGATTCTCAAGATCGGGTCCGACATCCTCCGCGCTCACGGCGCAACGGGGCCCCAAACCTCGATGGAGGATTTCCTCTCTCTTTCCACCGAGGCCATCCGAGTGGCCGGCACGCCAGGCCCGCCCGTACCTCTCGTACCTGCGGACGCCCCTCCACAAGTGCCGTGCGCAACCGTCTTCCTCGTGGCCAAGTTCCCGCGCCTCGGCCGCAGCAAAACGCGCCTGGCCGAGTCGATTGGCCAAAACAACGCCTTGGACTTCGCGCGCGCCTGCGTCGCCGACCTCATCGACACGTTCGGGGACCGGGCGCTGGAGAACGATCTTAAGGCGCAGGTCGATCGTGTCGTGCTCTTTAGCCCGGCCGAGGACCGCGCAGAGTACGAGCAGTGGATTCTGCAGGAGTGTCCGGAGTGTGGGCCCAGATGGAGGCTGCAACCCATCTCCGAGAGCAACTCCAACGACGCGCGCCTCGGCGACCTCGGCAATGCCTTGGGCGACGCCCTCGAGAGCACCAACTCTAGAGCTGTCGCCTTTGTGGGTATGGACACCCCACAGCTCACTGTTAAGGATCTGGGCGAGGCGCTCGCGCGGCCGTTGCACGAACACACCGACGCCGCCATCGTGCCTGCGCAAGATGGAGGCTATGTGCTTCTCGCACTGCCCGGCCAAACCCGGAGGCAGGCCTTCCAGGGCGTGCGCTGGTCCTCCTCCGCAGCCTTCGCCACGCAGGTCGCCGCGCTGCAGACGCACTGCGGCCTCAACGTGCACGTTCATCCTAACGTCTTTAGCGACGTGGACGACATCGCCGGGTATCAGGAGCTCACGCAGCGCGTTGACAGCTTGCACATTGGCCCGCGCGTGCGAGGCCATCTGTACGAGCGACTTCAGCAACAGAACGGCACCGTGCATGTCGCCGGTGGCGAGACGAATCTCGGCACGCAGAGCGAGGCCAACCTTGGCGCCCAGAAGGAGATCAACCC
Source organism: Thraustochytrium sp. TN22 (assembly GCA_013306675.1). Classification (NCBI taxonomy): domain Eukaryota; class Bigyra; order Thraustochytrida; family Thraustochytriidae; genus Thraustochytrium; species Thraustochytrium sp. TN22. The sequence goes on along the minus strand of JABLUY010000179.1, from coordinate 404 downwards.
CGGCACGCCGACTTTCCTTGGCGTTGTCCTCTTGGACGAGGAGCACGAGAGGCTCCGCATCCCCAACGCGAAGAGAAACGTCGTCAAGCTCGCCAATACTCTTGACATCAAGCGCCTTCGCCTCTCCAAGAACCTGCACACGCAGGAGACGCTTGACAAGCCGCGCCTTTGCGTCCTTTGCGGCAACAACACGCGCATCTGCTGCACATTCTGCAACGTTGCCTTGCACGGGCAGCGCCGTTCTTCGGTCAAGCAGGAAGAGCCTTGCTGGATGCAGTGGCATACGCACGAGAACGTCAAACGTTGACGCCCCACCGAAGCTGGAAGGAAGAATCTTAACACCGAGTCAGTGGTATTCGTAGTAGGCGTTTGTGTGGACCTTTTGGAGTCAGCACCATAACCCA
>JABLUY010000178.1:0-81865 GCA_013306675.1 Thraustochytrium sp. TN22 | reverse complement strand
GCCGCCGCCGCCCGCCGCACGCGCGCCGCCGCGCCGCGCCGCCGCCGCCGCCGCCGAAGCCAGAATGAACCCCGCGCGCCGCTGCGCTCCGCCTGCGCGGCCGCCAGCCTGAGCTAGCAGCTGAGACCGAGCTACAAGAGCTAGCTTTTCAAAAACAAACTACTGAGCTATACGTTTGCCAACTTGTTTATCCTGGGGCGCTGACTCGGCCTCGGCCTTTCGCTGGCTGGGTCTGACACGGGCTTCGTGAACAACAGCGGCCGCGCCTCGGAGCGCGACCGGGCCGTGCAGTGCTTGGCCTGCCTGCTCGGTAGAGAACGAAAGAAAATCGGAGGCGGCCACGGGCTCTGGAGCGCGCCGTCCTGGCCTGCGTGGTCGACCTGCAGCGCCTGCCTGCCGGCCGGCTGCGGCTGCGGCACGGAGGAATCGAGCAGAGAAGCTTGCTCTCTTCTCTCGAGAAAGAAAGAAATCCAAGAACGTCTGTCAGCCGCGCCCTGCCTGCGCAAACGAAAAATTGTCCGGCTTCGCCGCTCCGCCTCGGCGCGCGCGGGCCTGGCGCGGCGGCGGCAAGCGCGGCGGCGGCGGCGGCGCCGCGGCGGCGCCGCGCAGCGGCCGGCGCGGAGGGGAGCGAACGAAGCGGAGCGGCGGAGCGCGGCGCGCCAGGGCGCGGCGGGGCGCGGTCCTGGAAAGCGGGACAGAGGGACCAAGGGACAGCGCGACTGCGCAGCGCGTGCAGGGCGGGATGGCGGCGCTCAACACGAGCGAGCGGCTGAGGCTGCTGGAGGTGCACGAGCAGCTGGCACGCGAGGTGGAGGCCATGCAGGACGCGCAGCGCGAGGGCAAGGGTGTCCTTTTGCGCATTCGAGGCGTCGGGCCCGCGTTTCGACTGCCGGATGTGGGCCAGGGCGTTGAGCGCAAGAAGGCGGAGATGGCGGAGATCGAGGCGCTCCTTGATGCGGATGACCTTGCGCAGGCTGTGAGCGAAGACGCCTAGCTTTTAAAAGGCTTTCAAAAGTCGTAGTCTAGAATTAGTTAGTTGGCGCAGCTTGAACAATGAAAACGCGTGGTAACGCTTGAACATAAATTCCGCGATGAGTCAGCCTGGGGCCAAGGACGGTCATGACAAAACGCGCTCTTGCGCTCTTGTGGCACTGGCTTGCAGCAGCGTCGCGTCGCAGAGACATACATTGTGCCTGCATGCACAGAGATCAGATGGGGACAATATGACAGCCAAGGACGCCATGGCCAGACCATCGACGCGGCGTGAGGTGGAGCGAGAGGACGGCATCGTCGCGAAGTACACGAACGTGAATGGACTGCAGAAAGTGAGCACTGGCCTCGGCGGCGAGCGCGGAGAGGTCCGGACGCGGCCCGGCGTCGGCAGCCGAGTAGGCGACAGAGCCGAACTGGAGGATGCGGTCGCCGGCCTGGAGGCCGGCCTGGTCCGCCGGAGAGCCATCAAAGACCTCGTTGACGCGGGCGAGAGGTACAAGGTCGTCGCCGGCAGCGTGCGACGCGCGCGGCGCGGCGTCGTGGAGCGAGGTGGCGGTGGCCGGGGCTACGAGCGGGTCGCCGGAATAGTGGCCATCGCCGTCGTGGTCGCCGTCGTCCTCTTGGTCGTCCGGGTCGTCGGGCATGTTGCGCAGCATCTCGTGCAGCTCGTGTAGCTTGGCCTCGATGCGGCGCTCGAGGTCCTTGCGGTCGGTGCGCAGAATGGCGAGGCGGTTGCGGTGCTTGCGGATCATGGGAATGTCAATATCGGCGCGCGGGAAGCCTTCGTCGTCGACGAGCTTGCCGGAGAGGCCGACGGGCGGCGATCCATCGGGGCCGGGAGAGTTGAGGACCTCGAGCAGCGCGACGGCCTCGTCCTCGTTCTTGGCCTTTTGGCGCTCGAGGTCGAGCAGCTCGGCGCGCAGCTGCTGCATCGTGGCTGCGTCTCCTGCCGGCGCTAGCTAGCTAGTGCGTGAGGCGCGCAAGGTGCAGCTTCTCGTGGAGCGAGAGCGCCGTGTCGGCGGCGCGCGGCGGCGCCACGAGGCGGCGCGACGACGACGGCGCGCGCGGCGGCGTGGACGCGCTGCGGCCGGCAAAGAGCGAGCGGATGGGCTCGCTTCGACGCGACCGAGGCAGGGCTGCAGGGCTGGCGGGCGCGGTCGCGATTGTCGCGGTCGTCGCGGTCGTCGAGGTCGGCGGCGCCGGCGGCACCGGCAATGCAGCGCTCGCGGGCGCGGGCGCGGGCACGGGCGCGGCGGTGGCGGCGGCTGCGGCGGCGGGGTCGGTGGGCGCGGGCGCGGCGGCGGCGGCAGCAGCGCCGGCGAGGCGCTGGCGCAGCGCCCGGTCGTAGTCGCGCTGCAGGCGGCGGCGGCGGTCCGCGAGCCAGCGCGCGTCGGTCACGGTGGAGGTTGAGGTCTTGGAGGCGGCCGAGGAGGACGTGGCCACGGAGGTCCACGAAGGCGCCCGAGGAACGTGCGCGGCGGCCGCGGCGGCGGCGGGCGGCTGCTGCTGATGCTGCTGCTGTGGATTTTGGTGAGGGTCCGAGTCGTCCTGGTCGTCGTTGGCTTGGTCGTCGAAGTCGAGGAGTGGGACGCCAGGCCCAAGCACGCGAGCGCAGGCGGCCGTGACCTGCAACTTGCGCAGGAGCAGCGTGAGCTTGTCGCTGGCGGTGGAGGCGACCTCCTCGTACGGGTAGCGCGATAAACCGCGCAGCGCACAGTGCACAACGAGGGCGGCAAAGACCGCGTAGGGCACGGCAGGCACGGTGGGGCCGGACTCGGGCGGCGCCGAGGGGTCGCGCGCGAGCTGGCGGAAGAGCGAGGTGAGGTGGCCCTCGCTGAGGAAGCGCGGGCTGAGCTCGAAGTCCTTGGAAAAACGCAAGAAGAGGCGCTCCGTGAGCAGCGGCTGGAGCGGCGGGCCGCAGCGCGCGCCGCGGCAGGCGTCGCGCGGCGCCGGCGCCACGGACTCGTGCTCGCAGTACGCGACGAAGACCTTGATGAGGCGCGCGTTGGCGACGTCGAGCGTGGCGAGCAGCTGGTCGTCCTCGCGTGCGTCAACGGGCAGCGCGTCGATGCGCACGCGGGGCGTGCTGGGGAGGCTGTGGTCGAGGTCGCAGTTGAAGCCTGGGCACTCGGGCAAAAAGTTGCGCTCGCACTGGCGCAGCAGGTCGCGTACCTGCTGGCCAAAGGGGATGAAGCCGCCCTTGGTGCGCGTGGCCTGGATGGCGGCGAGCCCGACGGCGGCGTGCAAAAACGCGTGCTTGTCCAGCGTGGTGTCAAAGACGCGCGCGGGCGCGACGCCAGCGGCCGAGGCGAAGGCGTCGCGCACGCAGGCGTCGTCTGGCGAGGCGAGCTGGAAGTCATGCACGAAGCTGGAAAACCCGCCAAAGCACATGGCGTTGATCCAACGAAAGGTGCGTGGCCGTTTGCGCGAGTGCCGCTGCGTGCTGCGCAGGAAGCGGCGCGCCTTGGTGTTGCGCTCCGCGCCTGCGCACCAGTGGGGTGCGTACTGCGCAAAGATGGCGTGCAGGCGCTCAGTCTGGCTAGCGTCCAGGTGCACGTGCTGCGGGTTGTGGTCGACCTTGGTGCTGCTGTGCTTGGCTGCTTGCAGCGGCATGGCATCCGTGTGTACCGTGACGAGCGTCGTTCCTGTCGTGCGCGACTCGGTGTCCTCGGGGAAGCTTGCAATGGACGAAAGTCCTGAGCACGAGGACCTCGGCGTGGTTGGCGAAGCAAACGGAGCCGTCACGTACGAGGAGCTTGCGCCGCCCAGCGACGACGCGCTTCTTGCGCCCTTGTTGTAGTTGCTGCTGCTGCTGCATGGATGTAGATGTTTGTGTGCTTCTTCTCCTTTTTCGTCGTCGTCGTCGTCATCGTCGTCGTCATCGTCGTCGTCGTCGTCTTCCTCCTCGTCGTCGCCAAGGACAATGGAAATGTTGTCTGGTGAAGCATCATCATCCACGACGAGCTTGGTCACGAACTCATCCACGAGCTGCTGTAAGGCACGGTCCAGGTCGGGCTCCTCCACATAGAGCGCCGCAGCAAGGCGGCGCAGTGCATCACAAAAGTCCGCGTAGGTGAGGCGAAGGCGGTCGTCCGCCACGTACGGCTCGATGCCTTCCTCCAGCGCCGTGTCCAGACCCGCGTCCTCCAAGAAGCGCGCGAACTTGGGTCCCGACAGCGTCTCACGCTGCTGCGCCACCGCCCCGTACCTGCAGTAGCGCGCGTAGACGCGCTGCAGCATGACGGCGCCTTGCAGCACGGCCGCGGCCGCGACCCGGACGCGACGAGTTGTCACACTGGCACTGCCCGACCCGGGAGCTGCGGTCCAGGAGGCCGTTAAAGTTAGAGAGCGCTGTGCGCTGGGGTGTCATCATCGTGCTGGTGCCTGGGCGTGCGCGAGGACTCCGTGTGTGTACTCTACCGAGCCCATCATCAAGTCGGCGCCCACCACCACTGCACCAAGCGCGTTCAAGCGCGGCCGGCAACGCGCCACCAACGCGCGCCAACGCGCGCCCCCCCTCTGCGAGCAAACCAGCCACCACCAACCTCAGCTCTCACTGTCACTGGCAGTCAGCTCACGTCAATCATCAGCCAGCCAGATCAGTCAGAGTCAAGGCCGGCCTGCCTGCCTGCCTGCCTGCCTGCCTGGCTGTTGGACTTCCCACGCGCGCAGCGCCACCGACGACTCGGATTCGGAGGCGTCAAAGTCCAAGCGGGCGCCGCATTGCCGCCAAGCAAAGCAAGCCCTGGCAGCGGCAGTGGCTGCTGGCCGCGCAGGCACCGACCGCGAGCGACGCGGCGTGTGCAGTGCCGCGCAGTGCGTGCAGCACCGCGTGCTGTGCGTGGCAGGCAGGCAGCCTGGCACTGGCTGCGCGAACTTGCCAACCACGCAGGCGCAGAAAGCTCGCCGCGACGAGCTTTCTTCCTTGCTTTGGCGCGCTTTGGCCAGCAGCTCGGGCTCCGGGCGCGGCGCCGTCACCGTGGCCGCAGTCGCGGCGCAGTGGCTGGCAGCCGCCACGCCGCCAGTGGCAGAAGGACTCGGAAGGCGCAGAAGCTGAGCTCTCGGCCTCAGAGCCCCCCTCTCTCAGGCTGGGCAGGCTGGCTGGGGCGGCAGGCGGCGAGGCGCGTTGACTCGCGCGAGACCGCTGGTGGCGCGGCGCGCGGCGGGCGCGGCGGCGGCAGAGAGGGATCGGCGGCGGCGGAGCGCGCGGCACGGCAGGCGAAATGGCGTCGGTGGGCGCGGCGGGCAACGGAGACGCGGAGGCGGGCGACCACCGCACGCCGCTGCTGCGAGAGGAAAGCGAGGATGGCGGCGACAAGCGCGTGGAGTTCTGGACGGAGCTGCGCGAGCTGAGCGTGCTGTCGCTGCCGGTGGCGCTGTCCACGCTGTGCAGGCTGGTCATCATCAACACGGACACGGCCTTCGTGGGCCACCTGGGCAAGAAGGAGCTGACGGCGTCGAGCTTCGGCAACACGTGGAACCAGTTTCTGAGCAACATCGCGTTCGCACCCGGGTACGCCCTCAACTCGCTGGGCAGCCAGGCCATCGGCGCCAAGAACTACAAGCTGGCTGGCGTGTGGCTGCAGCTGGCCATCTTCGTGACGACGCTCCTGTGCCTGCCGATCCTGGTCGGCTACCTCTTCACCAAGCAGGTGGTCGCGATCATGGTCGACGCCGAGGGCGTGGCCGAGCTGGCGCAGGACTTTAACGACGTGTCGGCCCTGGTGCTCTGGCCCATGGTCATGTACATGATTATCCGCCAGTACTTCCAGTCGATGCAGGTGGTCACGCCCGCCATGGTGGTGTCCGCGCTGACGGTCGGCGTCAACTACGCCATGAACTACGTCTTCGTGCCTGCGGACGGCCCCGTCGGGTGGGGCCTGCGCGGCAGCCCGTTCGCGACCTTTTTGTCCATGGTCTTCCAGCTCACGTGCTTCACGACGTACACCGTCGGCATCCGCGGCTACCACAAGGCCTACTGGGGCGGGTGGTCCTGGGAGTTTCTCCAGGCCGACCGCGTGAAGCGCTTTTTCAAGATGGTGCTGCCCATGGCCGTGGGCATCGTCTTGGAAAACTCCGGACTGCAGCTCATCTCCTTCTCCACCGGGCGCATCGGCACGGACGAGACGCGCGAGTCGCTCATTGCCGGCAACGCCATCCTTGCCAGCCTCTGGGGTGTGCTGTGGTCCCTCTACTGGGGCTGCGGCCTCGCGCTCCAGGTCCGCGTCGGCTCGTACCTGGGCGAGGGCAACGTGGCGGGCGCCAAGCTCGTGGCCCGCATCAGCATCATCCTCGTCATCATCATCTGCTTCCTCGTCGGCCTCTTCACCTGGATCTACCGCGTGTCCATCGCGAGGCTCTTCACCAACGAACAGGACGTCATTGACGTCGTCGACGGCGCCATGTACGCCCTCGTCATCGACTACTTTACCGCCTGCATGGCGCTCTGCGCCGTCAACCTGCTCGAGGCCATGGCCCAGAACCGCATCCTCGCCTTTGCCCTCTCCGCCGGCATGTGGTGCGTCCAGGTCCCGTGCGCCCTCCTCTTCGCCTACAAGGTGCCCTACTACAAGGACCACCCCGTGCGCGGCATCTGGATGGGCCAGGTCTGCGGCGAGATCTTCAAGCTCGTCGTCCTCTGGTCCTACATTGCCCGCCTCGACTGGGACCAAATGTGCCGCGAGGCCAAGGAACGCTCCGAGGCCGTCGTCGAAGAGGTCACCGACGCTGACGTGCAGCTCGAGCACCTCCTCGAGGAAGAGGACCCGCACTTTCTCGAGGAGACCCAGGCCATTCCTCTCGCATCCGCCAGCACAGGCATCACGCGCCGCCATCACCTCGAGTCCGCAGAGGCGCTTGCCTCCTCCATGCAGGCCGGGTCCCCATCGCCCTTTATCGGGTCGCGCTCGCCCAAGTTTGTCAGGCAGGCATGATTGTCGCGCAGGCATCAATGTCAGGCAGGCAGGGTCCCCATCGCCCTTTATCGGGTCGCGCTCGCCCAAGTTTGTCAGGCAGGCATAAATGTCGCGCAGGCATCAATGTCAGGCAGGCATCAACGCCAGGCAGGCACCAACGTCAGGCAGGCATCAACGTCAGGCAGGCATGAATGTCAGGCAGGTATCAACGTCAGGCAGGCATCAACGCTACGCTACGCTACGTCGCGCGCGACGCACCTACGCTACTACAAGATTCAACAATGCTTTCATTTGGTTTTTGTATGTTTTTCATGGCCGCAAATGTGCCTCGAGGCCAAGAAACGCACCAGCAGGCGCTCAGGCTTCTGACAAGCAGGCAGCCTGTTCATGACGACATACGAGATTGGTTGGCTCAAAGACCCCCATTCAGGCGTTCTGGCGCGCACGACATGCTTGCTCACTTTATCGCACCCTCAGACCACGCATCCGCGTCCTACCGTAGCGATGACTGGGCACAGCTTCGATGCTTGTCGTCGACATATGTCCAACGCGCAGACTCGAACGTGCTCTTTTTTACAGCGGCTGCAGGGACCTCTCCATCATTTTTGAGAACGTGACCATGCCGAAGTGATCTCGAGCGACAATGGCTGCGCCCCGATGAACCTATCCAAGGACGGGGTGATCCCTCGTGAAGCCTACCTGGCAATGAATCGCCCGGGACGCTTAGGCTTGGCGACCGCCGGCGGACATGGGCCCAGTCAGGCTCAGCGTTCGTCGACGAGTTTGGTGCCAAACTAGACTCGACGGTCGTCATCTCGCTGACAAGAAGCGCCAACATTTTTCAAGTTTCGTCCACTGCTCAGGTTCTCGGACGCGTCGGTGCGTGCGCTCCTTGAACGTCCTGGTCGTCGTCCTCCAACTCGTGCAAGAATGACGCGAGCGGCCGCACTTGAGCGCGGAGAGCTTGGCAGCGCGCACGGAGTATCGCGATCCTGGTCGTGTAGGCAGCAATGATACTCTCTTTGTCGGCCAAAGGGCTGGCCTGGAGGGTTGCCGCATGTGAAGTAGCTGGGCCGGTGGATCTGCCGAAGTTAGTGATGGGTAAGCCTCGCTGGCGTGAGAGCTGGATGCAGCAGCGGAGTTCCTGCGCCCGGCATGCGAGTTTCTTGATGGCGTCACGTTGCAAGGCGAGCGTCTGGTTGAGTGGGAGTTCTCGAGTCATCGTTGCCATGAGCTCGTCACTACGATCTTGAGGACTGAGAAATAGCAACCATGAGTCAACTTTAGGGTCGCCCGTGTGCTATGATTTCTTCTTTCCGGAGACACTCACGAGAGCACGAGCCTGGTCAGCTTGCATGTGGTGCTTTCCAGCGCTCGCGCCAGCGCCTTAGCGCCCACAATGTCGATGTCGTTGCCAGTGAGTCTGCAATTCGGCAAGGCAAGTTGACCGTGAGTATGGGCGCGGCATGCTTCTCTCGGCCTACGTGCATGACCTAAAAGCCTGCTGTTCTGTCATAAGAGGTCGAGCGCAGGCGCACGGCGTCGGTGGGATGGCGCGCGTCGAGGGGAATTGGGAGGAGAGCAAAATATCGAACGTACTCGAGCGTGGTCAGCGCGCACTGGCCGCTCTCCAGCGCTCGCGCCAAAGCCTCAGCGCCAAAGGAACCGATGTTGTTCATTCGGAGCCTGCAGGACAAATCGTCCGTGAGTCAGAAAGCGTGTCTTGATGTCCCAGGACTAAGTGCGCATGCCGCCCAGGAGCCCGGCAGCTGCAACATGAGCCAGGTCTGCACTGCTGCACTGGGCCCATGAGAGAAGAGGCGGGGGAGCAGAAAACGTACGAAAGCGTCGTCAGCATGCACCGGCCGCTCTCCAATGCCCGTGCCAGCGCTTGTGCACCCGTGTAGCCGATCTTGTTGTTGGTAAGACTGAAAGCGATAGACAAAGGTAGGTCGCCAGTCAGCGCGAAATTGCTGCCGTGCCTGGCAAGCGCACGATTTCAAACTCACGAGAGTGTGGTGAGCGTGCACCTGCCGCTCTCTAGCGCTCGCGCCAGGGCTTTGGCGCCGGCCGAGCCAATGTGGTTGCTTCCCAGGCTGCGGGGTAGCAACTCGTCAGCGAACGCGAGCCGTCCAAGAGCCCGGGGCCCATGCAGCATGGGTCCGTAGGGATGAAAGGCAGAACGTAACTTACTAGAGCGTGGTCGGCGTGCACTGGCCGCTCTCCATCGCTTGCGCTAACGCTGCAGCACCCGCGTCACCAATTTTTTTGGACCACAGCCTGCATTCGACCAAGGCACAGCGTTCTTGGTGAGCGTGAGGTTGTTGATGCACACAGAGACTCCGACCTGCTCACGCCCTAGCTTGCCAGCAACCACCCGTACCTGAGCTCTGTCTCGCCGTTTCCGGTCTCGCGGATGGCGGCGTCCACGTTGCGGCGCATGTTGCAACGCGCGTCTGATAGCGCCCTGGGCGCCGTGGCGGGCCGGCCGCAGTGGCGCGGCGATGCGAGCTGGCGCGTGCGCTCACGGTGCCGCGCGCCGCGCGCCGCTGCGTTTCGGGTCTGGCTGGCATACCACCGCGCGAAGTTGCGTTTGACATGAAGGTAGCCAGGCAAACGGCGCGTGCCGACAAGGCGGCCCGAGTCGGTCGTGCAGCAGGATGGGAAGGGCGGCCACGCTCAGGCCGCGAGTCAGGCGACCCGACGCGATCCCTCGTCTTTTTCCTCTCTTCGCCTTTCGGTGCGGCTGGCAGCGAACACACATGTCCCACGAAGCGCAACTGCTCGGCGGACTTCGTGAGGAGACGCGAATACAACTTGGAGCCGTCGTAATCGCCCCTCCGCACCAAGAGGCGTTCGTGCCGCAAGTTGTGTCCTTCAAAGTGACAGGATTCGCAGCGGCTCGCCGCGACGGCGTGCGCGCATGAGTGCTGCGCGGCGGCCACGGGGCGTGCTTGCAAGCTGGCCTGGTCTTGCGGTGGTACTAGGTGCTGGCTGCTCTTTCGGCTGTGCAGCATGGAGTGCGTCTGGCAGGTTCACAACTAGCTTGACGTCCGCGGGCAGCCTGAGCCTCTCTGGCAGCGGCATTTTGCTCAATGGCGGGCGCCGCGTCTTTGCACATTCCTTAGCCTCATGACGCATGGCGGGCTTGGCCAAATAACAACAAGACCTCCTTGATCATTTCTTTTATGACGCGCGCTCGCTCAACCAATCACCTCGCGAATGCGGCCAGCGAGCCTCTCGATCTCGGAATCGGTGCCGCCCTCGGTCATCTTGCAAAAGAGCTGGTCGCCACTCAGGCTAATGCCAAAGACGCCCTTCCACGCGCTCGTGTCGGCCATGTCCTCGTCCAGCACGCACGGGAGCATGCCCGCGAGCTTGTGCCGCTTGTGGATGTAGTTGAACTCAGCGCGGCAGTTGTCGTCCCGGTCCTCGGGCGTGTTCACCTTGTCCATGTACTGGCGCGTCAAGAAGATGACACTCGCCTTGGAACGGTCGATGCCCTGCGCCATGGCGCGCGCCACGTTGCCCGGCCTCACCTCCGACTGGTCCAGCCAGCAGCGGATCCCATGCGCGGCCTCCAGCGCCGCGGCGACCTTGACCACGACGCGATGCGTAGCGTTGCCCGGGCCCCACTCGTGCGAAAGGAAGACGTCAAAAGGCTTGGCGGCGTCCGTGCCCGCGTCGCGCAGCTGCTCCGCCTGCGGCTGGTTGGCCACGACCGCATGAAAGGCCGCCAAAGACAGCGACTTGCCGCCTAGCGTGCGCACCTTGCCGTCATTGGACGGTGCGGCAAGCTCGTCTGCAGATGCGCATGACCGAGGCTCCATGGAGCCGTCGGAACTGACAAAGATCTTGGCCCGCAATGCGCTCTTCATGAACGAGGTGTTGATGCTCTCGAGGCCGGCCTTGAGCAACGCGATGCGGTCCACTAGGCCCTGCGATGAAGCTCCCGCGAAGCGGACCACCACACGGCGGTGCTCGTACTCTATCGAGAGGAAGGTGTCGACGCCGTCAAAGAGCATGTGCACCGTGTCCGCCGTCACCTCCAGGACGTGCGCCTGCGAGCCAAAGTCCTGGACATACTGGCTCACGAGGCGCTGGAAGAGGCCCTTTGGCAAGACGCGGAACTTGATGTACGCCAGCGAGCCGCCGTCGACCGCCGTGCGGCCCTTGTTAAGAGTGTCCATGTCGGCAGGCCTGAGCAGGCTCGGGACCAGCAGCGCGCCCTCGTCGTCAATGATCTCGTCCTCCTCGTCGCGCGCACCGACCCATGGGCTCGGGCTCGCTAAGAGCATCGCCTGCATCAGCGCCGACAGGTAGTCGACCTGGTCGGCGCGCCACAGCCAAGTCAGCAGGGCTCGGCTCGCCACGCCGCGATCCTCCCAGGCCTCGAGCGCGCCGCCCAGAACACCCGGCATGTCATCGTCGTACTTGAGCTGTTCCTTGTGCGTTTCCATGTGGCGCGGGTCGCAGATGACGCGAGATAGTTTGCCCAGCAGCCACTGTGGCTGCAGCACGACCACCTGGCGCAGCGTCTCGGAGCTGCGCAGGTGCACCAGTACGCCCAGCTCGTGCATGTACTCGAGCATGTTGCGCACGTCCGTGGTCTGGAGACCGCACTTCTCGCGAGCCACCGTGCTGACTTCGTCGAGGGTCATGTAGCTCTTCTTTGTTTCGAGCAGCTTGTCAAGGCAGAGCGACCAGCGCAACGACACCTTTTGCGCTGTGAAGTCCTTCGTTGCGACCGCCGCGGTCAGGACGGTGCGCAGTCGAGCCACGCGCCCGTCGGCATCCCCACGTGAAGTGTTGTTGAGAGGGAAGAACTCAAGCCGTTCAGGAGTGTTGCGGACGATGGAAGGCTGGCCGGCTAAGTCACGCAACGCCGACTTCTCCAAGTTCCTTTGGATCTGCTTGTGCTGCGCCTCGTGAGGAACCTGATCCAGGTATGTGCCGATCAGCACGACGCTGACGTCCGGCGCGTGCAGGCGAATGGAGTCGAGCCAGAAGCGCAGCGTTGCGAGGGCGTCCTCGCGCGTCGCGAGCTTTGCGTACGCGTCCGGCTCCAAGGTGGCCTGGAAGGCTTCTCTGCCCAGCACCTCGCGCATGTCAAAGATCAGCGCATATACGCCGTAGCGCGTCAGGAAGAGGTGATGTAGCGCGTAGAAGACCTCTTGGCCGCCGTAGTCCCAGATGGTGAAGCTCACCTCCTCGTCCACCTTGGTGCCCTGCTCCTGCACGTGCACGCGCATCTTAGCGTTGTACGCTCTCGCAACGTCCATCTCGTTGACGGCAACTGGCCGAGGTGCGGGCAAGGACGCAGGAGCTTGCGCTGACGTCGTGCTCTGCGAGTGCTCGACACCTGCGCTCCGAGGCCGATACTTGTGCTTCGCGAGTTGCTCGCTGAGCACCGAGGTGTCCAGCCGGCTTTGCTCCGTCCAATCCCGCGTGTGCGTGAGCTTGAGCTCGACGCCGAGCGTGGACTCGTGCTCGAGAACCACGTCCTGGTCCAGCAGCGTGCGGATCGTCGACGACTTGCCCGAGCCGCCCTGGCCGACCACCATGGCTTTGGCGCGCCCCCAGCGAACCTTCTTGTCGTTTTGGAGCGCCGCCAGCGCGTCCGTGCTGAACGCATCGACCTCGGCTTTGACGATCTTGAGGCGGTTACCAATACGGGCCTCAATCGCGCCGGAGACGTCTGACAGGATAAGCTCCTGAAGACCGCTGCTTGGGTTTGCCTCCAGCGCTCGCGCCAGCGCTTCAGCGCCCGCGTCGCCGATCATGTTGGCCGAAAGGCTGCGTTTTTGCAAGGTGCGTCGTCAGCTTGACATGAGCCTCCAGGCCAGGCCAGGGCAGGTCTGCCAGGCCTGCCTGCACGTGTCGTCCAAGAGCCCGGTGGCTGGCTGCTACGAAGCAGGCCTGCCGTGCCTGACGAGCTGGCCGCGCCCATGCGTAATCATCACATGAGATGGACCGCTGGCCCGTGCTTTCAGAGGCTGCCGGACGGGAGAAGGAAACGAGGAACTCACGAAAGCCAAGTCAGCGTGCACTGGCCGCTCTCCAGCGCTCGCGCCAGCGCTTCAGCGCCCGCGTCGCCGATGTAGTTGTGCTGAAGGCTGCGTTTTGGCAAGGCGCGTCGTCAGCTTGACATGATCCTCCAGGCCAGGCCAGGCCAGGCCAGGCCAGGCCAGGCCTGCCTACACGTGTCATCCAAGAGCCTGTTGGCTGGCTGTTACGAAGCAGGCCTGCCGTGCCGCACGAGCTGGCCGCGCCCATGCGTAATCATCACATGAGATGGACCGCTGGCCCGTGCTTTCAGAGGCTGCCGGACGGGAGAAGGAAACGAGGAACTCACGAAAGCGTCGTCAGCGTGCACTGGCCGCTCTCCAGCGCTCGCGCCAGCGCTTCAGCGCCCGCGGAGCCGATCTTGTTGTTGTAAAGGCTGCGTTTTGGCAAGGCGCGTCGTCAGCTTGACATGATCCTCCAGGCCAGCCCAGGCCAGGCCAGGCCAGGCCTGCCTGCACGTGTCGTCCAAGAGCCCGGTGGCTGGCTGCTACGAAGCAGGCCTGCCGTGCCTGACGAGCTGGCCGCGCCCATGCGTAAGTGGCCACCGAATGGGAGAAGGAAACGAGGAACTCACTCCAGCTTCGTCAGCGTGCACTGGCCGCTCTCCAGCGCTCGCGCCAGCGCTTCAGCGCCCGCACAGCCGATGTTGTGGCTGCAAAGCCTGCGTTTTGGCAAGGCGCGTCGTCAGCTTGACATGATCCTCCAGGCCAGCCCAGGCCAGGCCAGGCCAGGCCTGCCTGCACGTGTCGTCCAAGAGCCCGGTGGCTGGCTGCTACGAAGCAGGCCTGCCGTGCCTGACGAGCTGGCCGCGCCCATGCGTAAGTGGCCACCGAATGGGAGAAGGAAACGAGGAACTCACTCCAGCTTCGTCAGCGTGCACTGGCCGCTCTCCAGCGCTCGCGCCAGCGCTTCAGCGCCCGCACAGCCGATGTTGTGGCTGCAAAGCCTGCGTTTTGGCAAGGCGCGTCGTCAGCTTGACATGATCCTCCAGGCCAGCCCAGGCTAGGCCAGGCCAGGCCGGCCTGCACGTGTCGTCCAAGAGCCCGGTGGCTGGCTGCTACGAAGCAGGCCTGCCGTGCCTGACGAGCGGGCCGCGCCCATGCGTAAGTGGCCACCGAATGGGAGAAGGAAACGAGGAACTCACTCCAGCTTCGTCAGCGTGCACTGGCCGCTCTCCAGCGCTCGCGCCAGCGCTTCAGCGCCCGCACAGCCGATGTTGTGGCTGCAAAGCCTGCGTTTTGGCAAGGCGCGTCGTCAGCTTGACATGATCCTCCAGGCCAGCCCAGGCTAGGCCAGGCCAGGCCGGCCTGCACGTGTCGTCCAAGAGCCCGGTGGCTGGCTGCTACGAAGCAGGCCTGCCGTGCCTGACGAGCGGGCCGCGCCCATGCGTAAGTGGCCACCGAATGGGAGAAGGAAACGAGGAACTCACTCCAGCTTCGTCAGCGTGCACTGGCCGCTCTCCAGCGCTCGCGCCAGCGCTTCAGCGCCCGCACAGCCGATGTTGTGGCTGCAAAGCCTGCGTTTTGGCAAGGCGCGTCGTCAGCTTGACATGATCCTCCAGGCCAGCCCAGGCTAGGCCAGGCCAGGCCGGCCTGCACGTGTCGTCCAAGAGCCCGGTGGCTGGCTGCTACGAAGCAGGCCTGCCGTGCCTGACGAGCGGGCCGCGCCCATGCGTAAGTGGCCACCGAATGGGAGAAGGAAACGAGGAACTCACTCCAGCTTCGTCAGCGTGCACTGGCCGCTCTCCAGCGCTCGCGCCAGCGCTTCAGCGCCCGCACAGCCGATGTTGTGGCTGCAAAGCCTGCGTTTTAGCAAGGCGCGTCGTCAGCTTGACATGATCCTCCAGGCCAGCCCAGGCAGGCCAGGCCAGGCCTGCCTGCACGTGTCCTCCAAGAGCCCGGTGGCTGGCTGCTACGAAGCAGGCCTGCCGTGCCTGACGAGCTGGCCGCGCCCATGCGTAAGTGGCCACCGAATGGGAGAAGGAAGCGAGGAACTCACTCCAGCGTCGTCAGCGTGCACTGGCCGCTCTCCAGCGCTCGCGCCAGCGCTTCAGCGCCCGCACAGCCGATGTTGTTGTCGTAAAGGCTGCGTTTTGGCAAGGCGCGTCGTCAGCTTGACATGATCCTCCAGGCCAGCCCAGGCTAGGCCAGGCCAGGCCGGCCTGCACGTGTCGTCCAAGAGCCCTGTGGCTGGCAGGCCGCACAAAGAAGGATTGCCGTGCCTGCCTCACTGGCCACGCCATGCGCGAACGTGAACGTTTCGAGGATGTCGCAGGCTGCTGGGCTGCCTTGCATCGGCTGAGACCGGCATCAGCACTACGTACCGGAGCTCTGTCTTGCCACCTTCGATCTTGCGAATGGCCGCTTCCACGATGACGCGCACCTTCTCGTCCATGATGAATCTGACGATCCCGAGCCCAGATCGAGTGCCAAGTGCTTTAGCAGCAGCGTCGGCCGTTATCTATCACGACTGCGTTGCAGACTCGCGCGTTGCTGAGCGCCCTCGTGGGCCGCGCCAGCAAGCGCAGGTTGGCGCGCGAGCAGACCGTCAGCCTGAGGGGAGCCTCGCGCGTCGTGTTGCCGCTCACGAAGCAGCGAGTCTGGCACCGCGTTGAGCGCCGTCACGGGCCAGCTGCAGCGGCGCAGCGACGCAAGTCGGCGCCGGCAGCAGCGCGCGTGGCCACCCTTGACCGACGCCGCGCGTCGTAGGCTGCCGCGTTCCGGGTCTGCCACCGCCAGGTCGAACCTCCTGAGCGCCTCGTCAATCGAGCTGACTGTGATGAGGCGGCAGAGCAGTGGCCTGGCACACGCGCACGCGCGGGCGGCGCGCGCGGCGCGGCTTCGCGGGCCAGCGCAGCGGCCTGTCGAGCGACACTGGCGCCTTGGCGTAGGCGCTGCGCATGGCGTGCAGGCACGTGCGCGAGGACTAGTATGAGGACGACCCGACGACTAACTGTAAGTGCCTGCGACGCTGCTCTCCCGTTCACTGCGCGCAGCGGCAGCAGCGCAAGGGGAAGCTTGAGGAGCGTGCGAACCGCGCCGAGCGGGATGCCTTCAAAGGAAGGACACGGACCTTTTCGCCATCCGGGCCGGGGCATAGAAGAAGAAGCATGCAACGAGCGGCACGTTAGGCTGCGCAGCGAAGACCGTTCTGCACGTGGCGACGAGGGACATACGGATGACGTCGTCATCGAGCTGCTTAGCTAGGCCGAGTACGGACACCGCAAGGGCCTTGGCCCAGCGGCGAACTGGAGCACGCACGCGACACGCCAACTACGTGGCGGCATATGCAACCATCCGGACCCGCTGACCGAGGTATTCTTGGTGCTTCACGCGGGACCGGACGAGGAGAACGTATACGGGGAGGGCGCGGTTGTCGTTCCGAGAGCGTTGCCGCCGTACGTGCGCAGGACGCAGGCTTTCTGGCCCTCGTCGACGCGGTGGAGCGGACGCACCTGTGAGCCTTGCACGAACTGGCGTTTTGGGCGCTGGCCTCTGCGCGCGCGGCAATAGAAAGCAATGTTTTGAGGCCGGGTAGGGCCATTGACGAACACGCCAACCTGACCATGACGTGCCGGGCGATGAGACTAGCTCCGGAAGCAGGTCATCAAGAATCCAGCCGAGGTCGTCGCCGTGCGTGGCCAGAGCGCACGCTGCGGCTCTCACCGCGTGGCATCGTCGATTCTGTCGTGAGGCGCCCTTGGTGATGGCCGCCAAGGCGTTACAGGTAGGCAGCCTGCGGGGAGTGACATGGGTGCGAGCAGCCCTGGGCGCCGCATTTTCGTACAGGGAGCGAGACGCATTCGTAGCGCCGTCTTGTTTGGCTCCGCAAGGCGCGGGCATCAGGCAGCACAAGAGTTCCTGCAGTAGCTGACAAATCTGCAGCAAGCGGCGCTGGCACCTTAGCAGCCCATGCTTCAGCTGGCCTCTCAGGCAAGGCGCAAGCAGCGTCTCCAAATAGTTGACGTATGGGCCGCACCTGCAGACTGGGCGAGTGGCGAGCACTCGCCCGGTCCCAGCTTTTGGCATGTGCGCAAAGCGCGCGTGGACCGGACCATGGGCGCAGGAACACCATTATTGTGGGACAGACTCTTGCGTTCCGATGAGCTTTCAGCGATGGTGGTCGCGGCGGCCTTGGCTCATGCGGGAACGATTGCGCCCGCTAAACCTTGAGCGTGCTAGCCAAGCTGGCGGTTGCACTCCTTTTTGTTGGCGCGCTGGCGACTCGACGCAAGGAGGAGACAAAGACACAGACACAGAAAGACACACATTGTTCAAGCTGGATGTTCTGTAAGTAAAAGGAAACGAAACTAGCGGCGCAGAAGGGCCGAACCAAGCTTGGACAGAGACTTGCGCGGGCCCTTGGTGACGGTAAAACCGAGAAAGGAGGAGCGCGTGGGGGCATCGAGAACAGCCGTGTGGAAGAGCTTGCCGGTGACGAGGTAGGGGTCCATGTTGCTGGCAGGGCGGCGGTCCTCAAAGTAGCCGCGGCCAGCCTTGGCAGTCTCGTTGCCGACGCGAACAGAGGCGCCACGGTTGGCAATGCCCCAGGAGAACTCGTCGATGGAAGCGGTCTCGTGGGCGCCGGTGAGGCGCTCCTCGTTGCCGACGCCATAGACCTCAATATGCTCGGCGTGCTTCTTGGCGAGACGCTCAATGGCGGGGATAATGACCTTGTCGAGAGCGCCCTTGGACTCGCGCATCTTCTTGGTGGAAAAGTTGGTGTGGCAGCCGGCACCGTTCCAGTCACCGGGAACGGGCTTGGGCGCGAGGGAGGCGACGACGCCGTAGTTCTCGGCGATGCGGTTGAGGATGTAGCGGGCCATCCAGAGCATGTCGCCGGCCTCGATGCCGATGCAGGGGCCGACCTGGAACTCCCACTGGCCAGGCATGACCTCGGCGTTGATGCCGGAGACCTTGAGGCCGGCGTAGATGCACTTGGCGAGGTGCTCCTCGACGATCTCGCGGCCGAAAGAGACGTCGGCGCCGGCGGCGCAGTAGTACGGGCCCTGCGGGCCCGGGTAGCCGAGCGTGTGGGTGGGCCCGCCAAAGGCGCGGGCCTTGGACGAGGGCCAGCCGAGCGGAGCGCCGTCCTTGAACATGGTGTACTCCTGCTCAATGCCGAACCACGGGATCTCCTTCTTGCCGGCCTCGAGGATGAGGTTGGCGCCGTAGCGGGTGTTGGTGGGGATGGGCTCGCCCTGCGGCGTGTACGTGTCGCACATGACGAGCACGTTGTTGCCGCCGCGGAAGGGGTCCAGGTAGACGGCGCACGGGTAGAGGATCACCTCGGAGTCATCGCCGGGGGCCTGGCCGGTGGACGAGCCGTCGTAGTTCCACCTCGGCAGGTCCTTGAGCTTGACCGAGTCCTTCTTGTAGATGACCCGCGACTTGGAGCGCAGGCCGCCCTCGGCGTCAATCCACACGTACTCCGCGATGACCGTCATCTTCGCTTGGCTCCTGTGCTGCTGCTGCTGCTGCTGCTGCTGCAGAGCTGCGCGACGCCGAGCTGCTCGTGCTCGCGCTGGACGTCCGCCACCGCCGGACCGATGGCCGCGACGCCGCGCCAAGCCAATTACGGGGATGCCGCCGCCTGCTGAGCTGGAGCTGAGGCGCCAGAGGAGGATGGGTGAGAGGAGAGGTGTGCAGACCTCGCGCGCGCG
Source organism: Thraustochytrium sp. TN22 (assembly GCA_013306675.1). Taxonomy (NCBI): domain Eukaryota; class Bigyra; order Thraustochytrida; family Thraustochytriidae; genus Thraustochytrium; species Thraustochytrium sp. TN22. The sequence goes on along the minus strand of JABLUY010000178.1, from coordinate 63,229 downwards.
AGCAGACAGCTGGCGCGGGCGGGCGAGCAGTGCACAGGCGCCGGGCCTGACTGGCCCTGGTAGAAAGAAGCGCGGCGAGCACGGCGGCCGCGCAGCACGGGGAGCAAGCAGGGCGCCTCCGCCGGCAATCTTTGGTCCGCAGCACGGGCCGGGACGCCGAGCGGGCGTCTCCTCCGGGAAACGGGTGCGAGCAGTTTTCCCGCCCACGTGGGAGCCGCCCGGGCGGCGCCGTAGCGTTCCCGCTGCCAGGGCGCCGCTAGCGGAGGGCGCGCGCGGCGATGGCGAGCAGCGCGGTGCAGCGCAGTGCGGTGGAGTGCTGAGTCTTGCGGCCAGCCAGCCAGCCAGCCTGTCGCACGGACTCCACGGAGTCACTGGCGCTGTGCTTTGCTGTGCTTTGCGCTGCCACTGCAGGCCTCGCGTTGATTCTTACGCTTTGCTTTGCTCTGCTTTGCTGTGCGCTGAGCGGCCCGCCGCGCCTCCACTCACTCTCTCTCGCTCTCGCGGCCAGGCAGGCACGCGCGTGCACAAGCAAGACTCAGTCCCAGCGTCTCCGCGCCTCAAGCAGGCACTGGCAGGCAGTCCAGGCAGCGTGTGTGCAGTGATTCTTGCGGCCTGGACTCGCTCACAGCCGTGGCCGCGCCGGCCGGGCTGGATCTGCGCCAAAAGGCAGGCATCACGAGCCACGCACCTGCGCAGCCAGTCACGGCAGGCAGGCCGGGACTCGGACTCGGCCTCGGAGCCATCACCATCCATCGCGAGCGATCACGAGCGAGCAAGCACGCGTGCAGTGCGATGCCGAGGGCGTGGCCGATGCGGTGCTGTGCTGTGCTGCGCTGCGCTGCGCCGCGCGTGCGTGCACACAAACTTGAAGCACAAGAGCACAGCTCCACCTGCCATGGCTGCACAAGCTGGTTGTGCACAAGCCGCACAAGGCACAGCCTGGAAAACACAGCTTGACTGGATCGGTTGGCACTTTTGCTCTTGTCACTTGCTTACTTGGGCTCCGAGCAGGCACGAGGCTCCGGCTCGCACTGCAGCCCCTCTGGCTCGCGCGCGCGCGCAGCTGCGCGCGCGCTGCGCGCGCGGCTCTGCCTAGCCCCGCCTCGCCTCGCCCCGCCTCCAGCCCCCGCGACTCGCTCGGCTCGCTCCCCGGCCGGCCGCCGGGCCGCCCGGCCGCCGCCGCTGGCTGGCTGGCTGGCTGCTGGCTATCCACTGGCTGGGTGGCTGCGGCCTCCTGCCTGCCTGCCTGCCTGCCTGCCCGCCTGCCATCCCATCACTGGCGACTGGGCGCGACTGGGCCAGGGCGGCTGCTCGCGGCTGCTCGCGGCGCTCGCGGCGCGCGGTCGGTGTGCACGCGCGCACGCAGCCACGCCGTGCAGTGCCGCGCTGGCAGTGTGAGTCAGAGACGGCGTCGGGCTGCCAGCAACCATCCGCTCGCACACGCCAGCCAGCGCCGCAAGCGCGACTTGCCATGCTTGTGCCGGCGCGCGGTGGCTGGCCTGCCTTGCCTTGCCTCGCCTGGACTTGGCACGAGGCAGCAGCCAGTCATACTGAGCCAACCTGCGCTGCTTCGGCACTCTTGTTCTTTTCTTTTTCCATTTTTTGTCGGCGTTTCCTCGGGCCTGACGAGCTACGGGAGACTCCCGCAAGGTAAGAGTCACGTAGTGCACGCACTAGGACAACATGACGCGCGGCCCCGGGAGGCGTCCTTTCCCACCCAGTGGGCGGGGCGGAGCACACGTGCCGAAATCCCCCCCACGGGGGGCGGCTGCGGGCACGAGCAGAGGGCGGCCCCGGGCCAGTGGAGCGGGAGGGGGGTCGCAGGAAAAAGATGGCGCCAGTGGAGCCTCCCCTCGGCGAAACTCGCCCACTGGGCGCCGCAGCGTTCGGGGCTTTGTGCCGCGATGGCGCGAGCTGCTGCAGCCAAGGATCGATCGCAGCAGACCTGCAAGCAAGAGCGAGCTCCCGAACAGCAACCTCTTCTCCACCAAGCAACAAGATGCCCGACTACGTGCTCGCCGAGTATGTGTGGCTGGACGCCGCCGGCGGCTACCGCTGCAAGACCAAGGTGATGTTCAACAAGAAGTCGGTCAAGCTCGGCGACCTGTCGCAGTGGAACTACGACGGCTCGTCCACCGGCCAGGCCCCCGGCCACGACTCCGAGGTCATCCTCCAGCCCCAGGCCGTCTTCCCGGACCCCTTCCGCGGCGGCAACAACGTCCTCGTCCTCTGCGACACGTACACCCCGCAGGGCGAGCCCATCCCCACCAACCACCGCGCCCCGGCCAAGGAGATCTTCGACCAGGCCCCGGAGCTCGAGCCGTGGTTCGGCATTGAGCAGGAGTACACCATGTTCAAGGACGGCACCCCGCTCGGCTGGCCCAAGTCCAAGGCGCGCGCGTTCGGCGGCCCCACCGTCCAGCTCGGCTACCCCGGCCCCCAGGGCCCGTACTACTGCGCCGCTGGTGCCGACGTCGCCTTCGGCCGCGAGATCGTCGAGGAGCACCTCGCCAAGTGCCTCGTCGCCGGCATCAACATCTCGGGCATCAACGCCGAGGTCATGCCCGGCCAGTGGGAGTACCAGGTTGGCCCCTGCGTCGGCATTGACGCCGGTGACCACCACCACATGTCCCGCTACATCCTCCTCCGCGTGTGCGAGGGCTACGGTGTCATCCCCAGCTTCGACCCCAAGCCCGTCCCGGGCGACTGGAACGGTGCCGGCTGCCACACCAACTTCTCCACCAAGCAGATGCGCGAGGAGCCGGACGGCCTTGAGAACTACATCATCCCGGCCATTGAGAAGCTCGGCAAGCGCCACGCCGAGCACATCCTGGCCTACGGTGAGGGCAACGAGAAGCGCCTGACCGGCCGCCATGAGACTGCCTCCATGGAGGAGTTCTCCTGGGGCATTGCCAACCGCGGCGCCTCGGTCCGTGTCGGCAACCAGACCAAGGAGGACGGCTACGGCTACTTTGAGGACCGCCGCCCGGCCTCCAACATGGAGCCGTGGGTTGTGACGTCGATGATCTTTCAGTCTTCGTGCCTGCTTTAAGAAGCGTCGTAGAATTATCATCGCAAGATCTTCCAATCGTGTTCATGTCATGACTGATAAGTGTTGAGCTTGGCTTGTTGTTTGAACCTTGTAGTCGAGCTGCGTGCGTGCTTGCTGACCCAGACGGAGAACAAAGGTGCCGGAGGCCCGTCGAGCTTGACTTGTGCTTGTGCTTTGAACCTTGCTAACCAGCCGGAGAACGCAGGTGCCGGAGGCCAGCCAGCCAGCCAACCAGCGCGCAACCAGTTGGAGATTCCCGTTGGTTGGCACGCTCGCTGGCGGAGGGTCAAGCTCAAGGGCCTGCTCGACATGGACACCACGGCTGTCGAGCGGCAGTGCATTTCCATGTACTCGATGCCATGCTGGCGGTTGCCTGAACAGCCTGCACAATTGCACGTGCCGTCCGCATCGACAAGGAAACCGCAGCTTCCAGACAAGTTCGAATGAACACGATTGGAAACTCTTGCGATGAATGTCCTCTTCATGTCCAGGCCGCCGCCCGCGGCCGGCAGGAGCACGAGCAGCTTTCAAAACAAGTCCAGGTTGCGGTCACACTCAAGAGCAGGGACCGCGCGTAGAACTCCATGCGGCATTGAACGGTGAGCGCCCTTGCACTCAGATCCCACGGCGGGCGCGGGCGAAGAACTTGGGAAACGTGGCCTTTGGACCGGGACGAGCGACGCCACCTTAAACGGGATGCGCACAGGCGGGCTCGGCTCGCAACAGGCGCAGCTGGAGTCCGCGGACGGCAACAAGCCGAAGCGGAACGTCATACCGACGATGCTCGCATTCATCCCGCGCCTCCACGGTTTCCGCGATCACCGGCAGCATCCATGACCTCGGTGAGAGCGCGCGCTCGCGAGGTTTGCGGTGTTTTCGTCGCGTCCTTCGAGCAGAAGCGCGGTGAGCTCGCCTCGTGTTCGTGAAGGCGCCGAGGCTCGGGCTTGACTTGCTGCAAAGGGTCCAGGCCGCAGCGCCTGCGAAAAGGCAGAGTTGACCAACTTCGTGCCGTGCACGTTCTGTAAGCCCTGCGCGAGCGAAAAAGCCGAAACCATGAGCAACACGGCGCCAGTCCCACGCCTCGCCAGACGCGCTCGCGATGTTGTCGAAGAAGGACCCGCCCGCGCACCAGCCTAGCAGGCACGCCCGAGCGCCAAGAGCGGCAAGTTCACAGTAGCGAAAGGCGCCAAGACCCCGGCAATTGTCGGCGACCAATAGGCTCATGCGCCCGCTCGTACCAGCGCGGACCGCGAAGCCTTCAGCGACCACATCTCATGTCTTGTAGCGACATAGAGCATGGACAGGCAGACCAGCGGCATCATGAGCGCGACAGGCGACCGCCGCACGTGCAATAGAGTTGGCCGAATGTACCTCCGATAGGATCCCTCGGTGCTGGCCGGTGCGTTGCCAGACGCCCCTTTGAGGGCTGGCCGGGCATCCAGTCCTCGCTCAGAGTGATTCCCCATCCTGACTCGGACCCTGTTGTACACCGTCCCTCAACAAGCTGCGAAGCGACGCTGGCCGTGACCGCAGCAGTCGCGGTCTCGCTGCTAAGCAGATGGCGTCGGCCGCGACTGCTGCGGTCATTGGCGTCCTTCTTCTTTCGTCCAGCTCATCCGCTTTACTCTCCTCGCCGCCGTTGTCTTCCTCCAGCTAACTGATACAACGTTCATCGCGACGATTGAGTGCGCCTCGTGCACAGCGCTGGACTTGTCGCTTCCCACGTCACCGCCTCCCTCCGGCCCAGTGGCCTTCGCGCTCGCTTCCGGTTGCAACTCTGTCGAAGTTGCAGCTGCCGCTGGGGCTGCTGGCCTTCTCGTCGTCAACCACGAACACGACGAACACGACAACGAAGGTCCAAGAAGCGGCGCTGAAGTGCTGCACTTCACCAACGTCCAGGAGCAATGCATTTGTAGCAGTGTCCCAGTTTCTGGCGCAGCAGGGTGGCCATCTATGTTTTGTGCTCCTTCCTTCTTTGCTGTTCAACGCACCCTAGTCTCTGATCGCGGCGTCTTTCGTGGCCCACTCACGCCGGCGTCGCCACCTCCGGATCGTAAGCGCGTTCAAGCTCAGGGCTCGGGCCAGGTAGCCTCTAGCCTAGCTAGCTAGCTAGCTAGCTAGTGTATGTCGAGATTCTGACTGTGAATGAGGAGCGCGGCTTCCTCTTTCGTCATGTCTGCTGGGCGCTTCAGATCTTCTCTTGATCAGCCAGTGGGTGGTAACTTACAAGTTGCAATCATACCGCCTGCATTGTGTACAGAGCTTCCATCGCATTTACTGAAAAGTGAACGCCATCAAAGGTAAAGCTTGTTGCCGCGTCGGTCGCTGGTCTCGCTTGGTACCCGCCGCGTCGGTCGCTGGTCTCGCTTGGTAGCCACCGCGTCGGTCGCAGGTCTCGCTTAGTACCTGCCGCGTCGGTCGCTGGTCTCGCTTGGTACCCGCCGCGTCGGTCGCAGGTCTCGCTTAGTACCTGCCGCGTCGGCCGCTGGTCTCGCTTGGGAGTTGCCGCGTCGGTCGCTGGTCTCGCTTGGTTGTTGCCCGTTGCGCTGGCCCTCTTGCTCACTCGTGGTTCTTACATGGCCGCAGCAACCTCGATGGTGTTGTCGTAGTTGATGGTGGGGATAACGGACTGGATGAACTTGAGAAAGATGAAGAGGTACTGACTTGGGTCCGCCTTCTTGCCGCCCTCGTTGAGCTGCGCGACAATCTTCTTCATGACGTCTGCGTGCTTGCACGGATGGATCGACGCGTAGCGCACGCCGCCAGCTAGCTGCGGGTGCGGCTCGATGGTGACGGTCTTGTTGGCGTAGTCCTGCATGATGTCCTCCATGACCGCCTCGCCCGAGAGCGGCTGCTGCTGCTCGTCGTAGCCGTGCAGCCACACGCGCGGCGTCTGGTAGTACTTGTCGTACGTGATGCTGAGGTCGTAGGTGCGCATCTTCACCACGCCGTCCTCCTGATCCTGCTGCGCGTCTGTGCCGTGGCCCTGTTTCGCCTGCTGGTCTGTGTCCAGGCCCTCCTCGACAAAGTCGTCCAGATCGATGAAGCCGTCCTCATTTTCTGCCGCGGCCTCCTTGGGCGCCTCCTTGGGCGCAGGCGCAGGCGCAGGCTCTGGCACGGCGTCTGCGACGGCCCGGAGATCCAGCGGTTCCTCTGCCTTTTCGGCGCGCGCCGGCTGGTTGTTGTGCGTCGCGAGCCACGAGTCGTCCTCGCCGTCCACGCCCTCCACCTCGAGCTCCGCGTTGTACGTTGCCTCCAGGTCGCGCACGCGGCACTCGCACGCGGCGCCGCGCGTGATGAGGAACTGCTTGTCCTCCGGCAGGAACGCGCGCCTCTTGCTCGGGTCGCCGGCCGCCCACTGCCACGTCGGGCACGTGCGCACCAGCTGGTCGCCCGCGCGCACGAACTCCTCCGGCGTCAGCACGCCCCGCTCCTCAAACGCCGAGTCCTGCAGCACCGGCGTCACGTACTCGCCCACCGCGTGCGCCACATTGTGCAGCTTATGCAGCAGGCTCATCGCGCCTCGCCTCGCCTCGCCCCGCCCCGCCTCGCCTCGCCTTGCGCCCGCCTCGCCTCGCCTCGCCTCGCGCCCGCTCGTTCCGGTTCTGCCGCGGCCTCCTCCCTCTCGCCGTTCTTCGCCGCCTCCTCCTCCCTCTGCTCCGCCTCCTTCTCCCCCTTCTCCGCCTTCGCGCCGGCGCCCTCGCCGCGGCGTGCGCCGAAGTCTCCTGGCGTCGACACGAGTCTACGTTGCGGCGCTTAAGGCGCCCGCGGCGCGCGGCCAGGCGCGCCGAGCAGCGGCGCCGCGCGCGGGGACCGGCGCGAGCAGGCGCCGCGGTAAGGCGCCGCGCGCTGCAGCGGCGCGGCGCCGCGGCCACGAGGCCGCCGCCGCGACAGACTGCCTGCCCGCCCGCACGCACGCCCGCGCGCACGCCGGCTCGCTCGCGCTAGGCACGCACGCGCGCAGGCCGCCTCCGCGCGCAGCCGCGCCCCGCCCCAAGCGCGCCCGCGCAGGGCTCGCAGCAGCGGCGGCGGCGAGCGAGCAGGGAGCGAGGGAGCTCGCCGGCAGCATGAGCGGCGGCCTGGTGGGCGCCGCCCTGAGGAGGGCCGCGGCGGCGGGCGCGCGCCGCGCCGCGCCGCAGTGGCGCCAGCAGCAGCAGCAGCAGGTGCGCCGCGCCGGCACCAGCGCCGGCCCGGAGTACAACCACTTCAAGGTCCCGCACGTCGCCAAGCACCACATCCAGCTCGGCGAGGCCGTCGGCACGCTCATGTGGCTCTGGATCTTTTACAGGGCAAAGGAGGACGGCATTTACGTGCTGGGCCTCCAGCACCCTTGGGACGCCCATGGCGATGATGACCATGGCCATGATGACCACGGCCACGGCCACGGCCACGCGCTCTCCTGGACCAAGGAGCCTGGCATGAAGCCTGAGCTCGAGCACCACTAAGCGATCGACGAATGACGCGAGCGGATCGGAGTAGGGGAGACGAGAGAAGCGAGAAGGAGAGTCTTGGTCTTTGGTCGTCTGTTGTGTTGCGCACACCACGATCAATTCGAGGATCTTCTCTCACGGTCAAGTTCAAGTAGCGAGAGAATGCGAGAGAGAGAAAGAGAGACGGAGAAGAGTAGGGGCTCGTTTGCCGCATTAAAGAGTGCACACATTTGAACTCCTTGTGATGATCAATGATGATCAACGATGACGAATACGACGCGGCTCTTGCGAGTCCGAAATCAATGGGTTCTTACTGTTAGCTTTAGGCACGAAAGACATCACGCACAGGGTTGGGAGGCATGACGTTGACCTCAGCACGCTCGGCACGCTTCTCCTCGCGCTCCTTGCGAGCCACGTAGCGCGAGCCCAAGCTGCGCTTGAACTCCGACCGCACGGCCGTGGGCGTCATGTAGGCAGGGTTCGCCACGAGCGTGCGGCCGCCAAAGCTGCCTTCAAAGACCTTGATGAGGTCCAGCACGAAACGAGGGCCAATCTCCACCAGCTTGACCGTCTCCTCGCCCAGCTTCATGGCGCGTGCGATCTCCGCCGGGTCGTGCGTCGAGTCCACAATCTGAAAGTGCCGGAACCAGATCTTGCCGTCCAGCAAACTCAGGCTCATCACGTGGTCCACGAACGGCTTGCTCTTGGGGTGCCCGCGCGGCGTGCCAAAGATCTGCGTGAACATCTCCTTGATGAGCATCAGCGTCGGGTCCAGGTCGAACTCGTGCGCGAACGACAGCAGCGGCCGCGACCCCTTGAGGCAGTTGCCGCTCAGACGCAGCTCGTCCATCGTGTGGATGTTCAGCACGTGGAACTTCACCGACGGCCCGTTCGGCGTCTTGCACAGCCACAGGTACAGGTCCTTGCGCTTGCGCGCCTCGAAAAACATGCAGTTGTTGCACCCCTTGAGCTCGCACAGCTCGTTAATCTCGCCCAGGTTGCGCTTCGTGTCGTGCTTAATCTCGCGCCGGTGGTGCGGCAGCAGCGCGCGCATGTCGTCCATCAGGTGCCGGAACCGCGACGTGATGCCGCGGCTGCAAAAGATCAGCACGCGCTGCTTGTTGCGGTACGGCACCACGTTGTCGATGCGATCCGTCTCCTCCTGCCGCTTCTTCATGATGTCCTGGTCCGCCGCCGACAAGGCGCCCTTGACCCGCTTTGCCCGCGGCGCGCTCGCCTCCTCCTCGTCCCCCTCCTCCTGCTCGGACTCCGAGTCCTCTTCCGAGCTCATCTCCAGCTGCACCTGCTCCTCGATCTCCGCATCGATCTCCTCCTGCGCGTCCGAGTTCTCCTCCTCGTGCTCCTGCTCCACCTTGGCGCGCGTCGCGCGGGCCTGCGCGCGCGCAGCGCGCCCGCCGCCCGCGCCGGGCGCCGCCGCGGGACCCGCGCTGTCGCGCCGCCGCTGCATGGCGGCGCCCTTGGCCAGCTTGCGCTTCATCTCGCCTGCCTGCCTGCCTGCCCGCCCGCCCGCGCCGCTGCCCGCCTGCCGCGCGCCGCGCGCCGCTCTCGCTCGCGCGGGACCGTGGAACTGCTTCTGCCCGCCAGCCAGTGCTTGCCACGCTTCCCCGCGTTACCCCTCCTGGGGACGCCTGCTCTTGGTCCGCGCTCAATAAATCCTCTCGCTGTAAACTTGAAGTTATCGTAGAGCTGCGCGCGGCGGCGCGGGCCTCGTGCAAGCGTGATGCGAATCATGCGTCCGGCCGCGTGGCAGAACAAAGGCCACGCGTTGCAGAGGAAGGAGAGGCCGTCGAGAGGTCTGATGCCCGAAGCGAAACACGGCTGGGCGGGCTCGCCTGCGTTCACGTGCCGCAAGCAGAGGCTTCGTCGTCCGTGGTCTGGACTGTCTGTGTCGGAGTGCTCGATCGCGTCGCGTCTTGCGATCGATCGATTGCTCAGGCTCAGCATTGCGCTTGCTCTCGCTTGCTCTCGTCCGAGTCTGCCCGCCTTCATCATCATTCTGACAGGTGACAAGTCGCCGTGGTCGTTGCACACGTGCTGACATGAGCACGCTGTCGCAAACCGCCAAGCCTCGTTCGGCCCAGCAGGCGCGCGGGCGCGCGGGCGCGCGGGCGCGCGGGAGCGCGGGCGCATAGGCGCGCAGGCGCGTAGGAGCACAGGCGCGAAGGCGCACAGGCGCGTAGGCGCACAGGCGTGCAGACAGACGTGCCAAGGCAGATCATGGACCTGCTCACGCAGCAGCTGCACAGGCAGCAGCAAGAGCAGCAGCAAGAGCAGCAGCAGCAGCGGCACGGCGATGGGGATCTCTCGCTCGCCGCGCAGCTTGGCAGGGCGCAGGACGAGGTCAGGTACTTGTCCACGCTACACGTACGTTGATGAATCTCCGCGGCGCGCAGTGCCGGTCGCTTGCTCACCATGTATCGCGAACCACGTGCAGCAAGAGGATCGCGAGTTCTACTCGATTGAGCGCGCGTCTACGCTGGAGACCATGGCGGAGATGGAGGAGCAGCTGCAGCAAGAAGTCGCGGCGAGATTAGAGCTGCAGGCCGAGCTGGAGAGGCTGCGCGCCTCGACGCAGACTGAGCATGCACACGAAGAGCTCCAGGAGGCGCGCGCGCGCGCAGACGCTGCACAAGATCGTGCGGCGCATGTGGAGGCTGCCATGGCCCAGGACCTCGAAGCGGCGAAAAGGGAAATCGCTCGCCTCGAGGAACACGCGCGGGACCAGGAGCGCGCCATCAATGATATCACGCGCGAGCGCACCGACGAGGTGGAGCGCTGGCGCACGCAGGTCACCACCTTGCAAGACAAGTTGACGCTCCAGCGCCAATTCATCATGAAGGCCGGCTTTGACAAGGCTACTGCTGGCAAGCCGCTTGCGAATCTCACCAACAGCGGAGCTGGAGCGGCCCCGGTACCCTAACTTGCAACGTATCATCTGTGCATTGGCTCGCTGGACAACGCTTGTGCGGTGAGAGGCAAGACCAAGTTCATGGTTTTGATGTCAACGCGGGTCCATTACGAGTACCCGGAAGAAAACGGCAATGTTTTGATTCTCATTTCACTCCTAGGCGGCTTGTCGTGGTTCTTTTTCGCACGCGCGGCGCGGCGGAGTGTGCTGACAGGCATCGTTGAGCCCGCTTGGGCGCGGGCTTGCTCCTCGTGTGCGTCTCGTCGCCGTAGCTTGTGTAGCGCGCGCGTGTCTGAGCTTTGAGTTGGTTTGCCTGCTTGGCATGCGGTATGCGGCAAAATGTATGCAAGTTGCTCGCTGTGGCTGTGGCATGCTTCTTGTCGCTGAGCGACGAGAGCAGTGGCATGCATCGTATCGCTGGGCAGCGACATGGTTCTTGTCATTGGGCAGAGATGACAACTCTCAACGCTGGACAAAGATGGCAATGGCAGCTTTGGACGCAGAGGAGAAAAAGCCTGCGGATCGCTGCGAGCGAATGATTGGGTCCAAGCGCTTGTAACCTGTCGCAAGGAGAGCATCCTCTCGGAGACGCGCGTGCGGATCGTCGAGGCGGATCGCGCTGAGATTGCGAATCGGCTTCTCCTCCGACGTGCGCGAATACCACAAGAAGACCTCCCGCTTATCGAGGGCCTTGGCGACCTTGGCAAAGCCCTGGGCCCGCAGGGCAGCCTCGGCACGAGCGTCGGCGTTCTCCTGCACGCGGACCGCCGTGATGGGCTTCATCCAGCCCAGCTCCGTGCCGTCCGCCGTGGTGGAGTGGTCAGGCAGCGAACGCCGAATCCACAGGAGCGACTCGGTGTCACTCTTGCCGGATATGTTAAAGTCCAGCTGCAGCTGCTCGTACCCGCGGCGCGACATGCCGGAAGAGTCCTCGTACGAGTAAATCACCTCCAGATGCGTCAGGAGGAGCTCCTCGGCGCGGATGCGCAGCGAGGGCCCAGTGCGCAGACGCTTCGGCAAGAGGTGCCCGGCGCCCGGCGCCTCGCGCACGCTCGCGCTCCGATCGTGCGCGTTGAACAGACCGTCCACGATGCGCTCGCGGAAGCGGTCCACAAGGATCTGCGCTGCGCGAATCTCCGGGAGAGGGAGACTCGGGCTGCCCAGCGTGCGCTGCGCGTTGCGCAACTGGCGCTCGCGCAGGAGGGCGGCCTCCTGTTGGACGCTGGCGGCCTGCTCGGCCGGCATGGCCTCGATCATCGCGTCCGTGTCCAGGTCAAGACGCGACGAGTTGTAAAAGTCCACCAGCCAGTACGCCAGCTCGTGCCACGTGTTGGTACGATCGCTGCGGACCAAGTTGTGGACCAGCGTGAAGATTTGCCCCTGCACGCGTGCCACCACCTCGGAGTACGCGTGCCGCCGGCTCGCCTCCGTCAGGTCCTTGTCGCCGTGCAGCTTCAAGACGTGCTTCCACGCATCAAAGAGCCCCTCCAGCAGCGGAATAAAACCGCTGCCACGCGACGTCACGCTCTGGATCATATGTCGCTGCATCACCGGCACCACCACGCGGATAAATCGCTCCACCACCGGGTCGCCCAGCAGCTCCAGCGCCATGTCGCCCAGCTGCCGGTTCATTTCCTCGTAGCAGAAGATACGAATGTACTGAAGCGGGTGCTTGTCCGCCTCTGCCTCCAGCCGGCGGCTGCGCCGGCGGAAGAATGAGTTCGCGCGCTTCGGCTTGCGCCCGCCGCCACCTGCAGGCGCCTTGGCCGTCGCGCTCGCGCCCTCGCCGCTGCTTGCGGCCTTGACAGCGCCGTCTGCGCCCAGCTCCAACTCGTGCCCTGCCATCTCCTCCTCCACATTGGTCGCGTCCAGGTCGTCCAGGTCCGAGCCCTGCGAGTGCGCATCCTCCTCGTCATCCTCCTCCTCGTCATCCAGCCCCTGGTAGCTCTGCGAGTGCATGCCCGAAGCCAGCACCGCGCTGCGGTACTCCTCGCACTGGCGCCGCAGGTCGCGCAGCTGGTCCTGCGGGATCGCCGAGCAGCCCCACTGCGCCGCCAGCTGCGCATCCTCCAGAAATGCCAGAATCTCCTCGTCCGTCGCATACCAAATGTCGATCAGGTGCTCGCCGTCGTAGTGCGTCACGTACGCCAGGCACCGCTCGCGCACCTCCGCGCTCAGCCGCTTCGACGCCACAGCCGCCATCTGCTCCGAGTCCGTAATGCCCAGCGAGGTCGCCGCCATGCGCTGCATCAGGCTGCGGTGTCCAAACGGACGCACCATGAAAATGTTGATGGCCGACGACACCAGCCCGGACGCACCCGTGTTCATCTTCATCAGCTTCAAGATCGCGTTGCGCGGCACCAGCCGGTACAGGCTCTTGAGCTTGGACCTGCTGCGCGGCTTTGCCAGCGAGTGCTCCAGGTTCGCCACGGCCGCCTCCGCCTGCGCGTGCATCAGCCTGCGGAACGGAGCGGGCAGCTCCTCGATGCTGTGCGCCGACTCCAGCGCCTCGATCAGTGTCGAAATACCGTCCGGCTTCTCCACCTCCTTGAGCAGGTTCACCAGCTCCGCCTTGAACGCGTCGTTCTTCTCGCCGCGCGAGTCGCCGAACAGCACCGATCCGAGCTCATCGCCAAACGTCGCGTAAAAGACCGGCCCGGCAATGTAGTTCACGAACCGCTGCCTCACGCTCGTGCGCGCGTCCGTCATACGCGTCAGCTTCGCCTCCAGCATCGGCAAGAACTTGAACAGCTGCAGCAGCACTTCGTCCACGCGCTCCTCTTGCCCCGGGTTTTTGAACAGCGGGAACTCTGTCAGCTTGCGGTAGAACCGCGACACCAGCGTCTGCGACGACTCGTCGAACTTCTCGCGCCCGTCCAGCCAGGCGTCCAGCTCGCGGCTCACCGCCTCGCGCACCATCCACTTTTGCAGCGCAAACTGCTCCATGCGCTGTCGCTCCGCCTCCGTCGGCCCCTGCACCAGCTGCATCACCTGCTCGCACGCGCCGCACCTAAAGATTGCCACGTCTTTGGGTACGAGCACGAGCTCACCGCACGAGCACTTGACCGTGCGCATCGCCGACTCATCTTCCACGCCCGCCGGCAGCGGGTACTGCAGTTCGATGCCCTCCACGCCCACCGCCAGCCCGTCCACGCCGGGCGCCAGCTCCTGCTTCGCCGTCCCCTCTATCCTGCTGCTGCTCGTACCGCTCGAGCTTGTGCCTGTCTCCTGCGACGGTGCCTGCGCCTGTGCCTCGGTCTGTGCCTGCGCTTGCGCTTGCGCTTGCGCCTGCGCCTGCGCCTGCGCCTGCGCTTGTGCCCCCCCCTGCTGGCCGTCCATGGTAGCCGGCGCCGGCCGCTGCGCCGCCGCCGCGCCGCGCCTCGCCTTGCGCGCGCTCGGGTAGGAGTTCTGCTTCTGCGGACTTGATGAGGTTGAGCACGAACCGTTCACGCCAGACTTGCTGGTCACCACTGCAAAGCCGCCTGCGCTACAGACCTCTCTCTCTCCGCTCCACTCGGCGCGTGCCCATGCTGCGCGCCGCGTGGCCGGCCGTGCGCGGCCGCGCGGCCCTCTGCAGCAAGGTTACCAGCACCAGCGCCAGCGCCAGCGCCAGCGCCAGCACCAGCGCCATCAGCGCCAGCTGGGCCGTCTTCGGCGGCGCGCGGTGCAACAGGAGCAGCAGCACCACCGCCGCCGCCGAGAGCAACAAGAGCTCTACCAGCACGGTCGCCGTTGTGGGCATTGTGAGTTCCTAAGAACAGGCTAGCGAAGGTGGAGAGCGCCAGGGCAATGGACGTAGAATTCGAGAGGCTCATGGTCTCCTTCGTGCGCAGAATGTCGTGGACTGCAAGCTGCAGGTGGACCGCCTGCCAGGCCGCGGTGAGACGGTGCTGAGCTCAGCCGCGAGCGAGGACTTTGGCGGTAAGGGCGCCAACCAGGCCGTGCAGGCGGCCCTGCTGCTGGGCCCGGAGAAGGTCAGCTTTGTGTCGCGCGTAGGCCAGGATGCGCGCGGCACCGCCACGCTCAGCGCGCTTCAGGCGGCCGGCGTCGACTGCGCCTTCGTGCGCACCGACCTTGCGCTGCCCACCGGCTTCGCAGCCGTCATGGTCGACGCGCACGGTCAGAACGCCATTGTCGTCTCGCCAGGCGCCAACGCGAACATTGATGCCGCGGATGTTGCCGCGGCAGCCCCCGTGCTGCAGCGCGCCGCAATTGTGCTCTGCCAGCTTGAGGCCAGGATGGACGCCTCCCTCGCAGCCTTCGCCATGGCGCCGCCCAGTGCGCTGCGCATTCTCAACGTCGCGCCCGTACCCCCCGACCTCGCCGACGACCGTCTCTGGGCGCTCTGCGCCGCCAGCGATCTGCTCTGCCTCAACGAGGTCGAGGCCGCGCAGCTTCTGGACTGGGATCCTTCGCGCGTCCTCGCGGCCCACGGCGCTGACGCCGCCGCCGCCTTGCTCACTCGCTTCACCTCGCTCCGCGCCGCCGTCCTCACACTAGGTGAGCATGGCGCCATGCTCGCAGAGCGCACAACCTCCTCCGACGTAGACCTCTTTGCCATCCCCGGCATTTCCTGCGTCGCCGTCGACACCGTGGGCGCTGGCGACAGCTTCGTCGGCGCCCTCGCCGCCTCTCTCAGCCACGGTCACTCGCTGCGCGACGCGTGCACCTTTGCCAACGAGACTGCTGCTCGCACCGTCCAATTCTCTGGCACGCAGGCTTCCTACCGTAGCGGAGCCACGCTGACATGAGCTCGGTTTCCTTCATGCCAAGGCCTTTGTGCCAAAACCTCCAAAGACGAGGTTGTCAAACGCAAGGGCGACAGCTTTTCAGCGCCCTGGTGTTGTGGGTAGGGTACCTGGTATACCCACCAAGCTGCAAGAGATATCTTTTCCCGTACTCCTTGGTCGTCTTTTTCAGCGTGCATCATTCCGAGTCACTCCTCTTTTTCTTTGCCGCGCGGTCGCCCTGCCTGGGGGACTTCGCCTGGGTCATCCTCGCCGCGGTCAAGCTCGCCGGGGTCGACCTCGCCGGGGTCAACCTCGGCCGCGCTCCCCGTGTCCTTTTCCGCTCTGCATCGCCGCCGTTCCTCTGCCCAGCGTTTCCGCTTGCTCTCTTGGCGCTCCGAGTCCTCGTCTCGCCGGCGCCCTCTCCGCCAACGCTCCGCCCGGCGCTGCGCGTCGCCGCGCCGCCGCGCCTGTCTCTAGCTAGCTAGCTAGAGCTGTAGAGCTACGAGCTAGCTCCAGGATCCTTGAGGCTTCATGATCCGGGAGCGGGCGGGCCGGTAACAGCGGGAGCCGCGGGGCGGCCGGTGAAGCTTCGCCGGCGGCGGGCGGCAGGCGCGGTCGGCGCGGCAGCAGGCAGTCCGGTGCGAGGGCGCGGCGCGGGTCGCGGCGCGGGAGGATGCCGTCGTCGGAGCGCAATGAGGTGCTGGACGAGTACCGGCGCGTGCTGGTGAAGCACCGGGAGATGGAGGCCAAGGTGAAGGCGATGCGCAACAAGATGAAGGAGCTGACCAAGGACTACGAGAAGACGGAGGACGACCTCAAGGCGCTGCAGAGCGTGGGGCAGATCATCGGCGAGGTGCTCAAGGAGCTGGGTGAGGAGCGGTACATCGTCAAGGCGTCGAGCGGCCCGCGGTACGTGGTGGGCGTGCGCAAGAAGGTGGACAAGGCCAAGCTCGTGCCGGGCACGCGCGTGTCGCTGGACATGACGACGCTGACCATCATGCGCGCGCTGCCGCGCGAGGTGGACCCCGGCGTGTACACAATGATCGCGGACGAGCCCGGCTCCATCTCGTACACCGACGTCGGCGGCCTGAACGAGGAGATCCGCAAGATGCGCGAGACCATCGAGCTGCCGCTCACGAACCCAGAACTCTTCTTCCGCGTGGGCATCAAGCCGCCCAAGGGCGTGCTGCTGTATGGTCCGCCCGGCACCGGCAAGACGCTGCTGGCGCGCGCACTCGCCTGCAACCTGCAGGCCACCTTCATCTCGTGCGTCGCCAGCGGCGTGGTCGACAAGTACATTGGCGAGAGTGCGCGCCTCATTCGCGAGATGTTCAACTACGCCCGCGACCACGAGCCGAGCGTCATGTTCTTTGACGAGATCGACGCCATTGGCGGCCGCCGCTTCTCCGAGGGCACCTCGGCGGATCGCGAGATCCAGCGCACGCTCATGGAGCTGCTCAACCAGCTCGACGGCTTCGACTCGCTCGGCAAGGTCAAGGTCGTCATGGCCACCAACCGCCCCGACATTCTCGATCCGGCGCTCCTGCGCCCGGGCCGCCTTGACCGCAAGATCGAGATCCCGCTGCCGAACGAGGCTTCGCGCATCGAAATCCTCAAGATCCACTCCAGCAAGGTCGCCAAGCGCGGTGAGATTGACTACGAGTCCGTCGTCAAGATCGCCGATGGCTTTAACGGCGCTGACCTCCGCAACGTCGTCACCGAGGCCGGCCTCTTCGCCATCCGCGAGGACCGCTCCTACATCGTTGAGACAGACTTTATGAAGGCCGTCCGCAAGATGGCAGAGCTCAAGAAGCTCGAGACCAAGCTCGACTACAGCAAGGTCTAAGCACTAGCTAGCTCCACGCTGCCTCTTAACTACGAACGATGATGCCTGCTTTGTGACTGCCGCTGGCGAAGCAAGAGAACGGAAGCAGGCTGGTGCTAGCTAGGCAAGGCCTGGGCTAGCCTGTGTGGAGACCGTGGAAGACGAGTTGGCGGAGCTGCCGCAATTCGTGAACGATCGATGATGAGTTGGCGGAGCATCCGCAACTCGTGATCGATCGATAACTTGGCGCTGACCACCGCCGCGGACACCATCGTCGGGAACGTGGCATAGAAGAGAGAGGAGGTTCCGCACTTTTGCCGAGCCTTGTCCGCTCGGCCGCGGATCATGATGGACTTCTCGTGCGCCTGCCTGTCGCCACTCTCCACAGCTTCTTGCCTAACATAAGAAGGATACATCTGGACTCGCCTCTGCCAGCCAGCTGTGTCGTGACCCACCCCCCAACCACGGCAACTGGGCGTCGTTAGGTTGCCAGCTCCTTGCCTCGTTAACGCCCTCTCCGCTTTACAAGCTGAAATGCCACTGCCCCTCCACTGCCACTCCACTGCCAGCCTGAGTGCAAGCAAGTGCCACTGCCTGTGCGAGCGAGACAGTGCGAGACAACTCGCGCCGCCCGCCCGCCAGACAGACAGAGTTTTGGGCGGCGCCGCCCCAGCGCGCGACGGCAGCGGCGCGCGCAACGGCAGCGGCGCGCGCGCGCCATGCTGCGCGACGGCGAGGACGAGGAGGACGCGGCGCTCGTCGGCGCGCGCAGCCACGTGCTGGACGAAGACGGCCATGAGGAGGCCCTGCCGGTCGACGACGAGGCGCCGCCCATGCAGCAGCCCAAGCGCCCGCTCAGCGACGTGGCCGGCCTGCTCGACCACGGCGTGCGCCCCGCGCCGGCCGCCCCTCGCGACCTGGATCACGCCGACGACGCGCTGGAACTAGAGCATGTGCCTCCGCCGCACGAGGCCGACCACCATCACCTCGACGCCATGGTCGACGCGCAAAATGCGCACGCGCACCTGCAGGACCCGCCTGTGCAGTCTGTGCAGTCTGTGCAGCAGGAGCAGGAGCAGCAGCAGCAGCAGGAGGAGGAGGAGGAACAACAACCACAGCAGCTGCCGTCCGTGCAAGAACAGCAAGCACCACAACCGCAACAGCAGGCGTACCTGGACGCGCAGGACCACGAAGCCGACGCCGAGGCCGCCGAACAGCACGAGGCCGCCGCAGCAGCGGCCGCCACCGCCGCGGTGCGCGACCAGGACGCTGCTCTCCTGGGCACCGCGCGCGACGCCGGCCTCGCCGCGCACGACGCGCTGCAGGCGCGAGCCGCCGACTCACGCGGG
Source organism: Thraustochytrium sp. TN22 (assembly GCA_013306675.1). NCBI lineage: Eukaryota > Bigyra > Thraustochytrida > Thraustochytriidae > Thraustochytrium > Thraustochytrium sp. TN22. The sequence continues at coordinate 44,914 of JABLUY010000178.1, read as the reverse complement.
GCGCGCTCACGAAAGCGCATCTGCCGCATGGCCTACTGCACGCGCAATGCGCGCGGCGCCAACCAGCTCTGCATCAGACACGGCGGCGGTCGCCGCTGCCAGCATGATGGCTGCGACCGCGGCGCCGAGTCTGGCTCCCCGCAGCTCTGCAAGGCGCACGGCGGTGGCCGCCGCTGTGCCATTGACGACTGCGACAAGGCTGCGCGCGGCGGCTCCAAGGTCTGCATCCTGCACGGCGGCGGTCGCCGCTGCGTCGTCAACGCATGCGACCGCGCCGCGGTCGGCACCACCAAGCACTGCATTGCGCACGGTGGCGGCAAGCGCTGCCAGTATCCCGACGGCTGCAACAAGGCGGCTCAGACGCCCTCCAACATGTGCAAGGCGCACGGCGGCGGCCGCCGCTGCCAGCACCTGGGGTGCACGCGCAGCGCGGAGGGCGGCTCAACTGAAACCCAGGCACACCTCTGCAAGGCGCACGGCGGCGGTCGCCGCTGCCTCGTCGACGGCTGCATGCGGACCGCACAGGGCTCCAAGAGCTACTGCCGCCACCACGGCGGTGGCAAGTCCTGCTCCGTCCATGGCTGCGACAAGGCCGCGCGCGGCGGCTCCGAGCACTGCATTGCACATGGCGGCGGCCGCCGCTGCCACCACGGCGACTGTGCCAAGGCCGCCGTCGCGCCCACTGACTTTTGCGTCGCGCACGGCGGCGGCCGCCGCTGTCAAATCCCCGGCTGCAGCAAGTCGGCGCGCGGCGGCTCCGACCTCTGCCGCAGCCACGGCATTCGCTCCGCTGCGTCCGACGCCTCGCCCGCCGGCGTGCCCACCATCTCCGCGGTCCCTTCCGCGCCTTCCATGGACCGCGTCTACCAGCCTGCATACGCGTCTCCGCTCGACCCTGATGCCTCGCAGGCCATGCTACACCATGAGTTGGTTGTCGACGACGCCGTGCACCACCAGCACCATCAGCAGCACTCCCATAACGACCTTATGCAAACCTGAACAGCTAGGCTAGCTCGTAGAACGCGAACTCCAGCGTCTTTGGCAGGGTGGGCCTGTCGCTATGCTGCTGCAGCGCGTTACTATCTTCATCTTCAAGTTGTGTTCCACCTCTTTTTCCTTTTTTTTTTTTGGCTCAACACAGTGGAAAGCTGTGCCTTGCACGTTGTCGCCCTGGCTTGTGCATTTTGCATAGTTTGTCTGCCGCCGCCGCCGCCGCTGCTAAAATGCGCACGGAACTTCTCTCGTCAGCATTGCCGCCAACAACCAGCATGACTTGGATTCCGCAAAAAGGGAGACATCAGCTTCTGCCTTCTCTACTTGCGTTGGTTGCGCCTTATCTACACTCCTACAGCATGACTCTTCGTTGAACGTTGGTTTTGACTGTCCCACTCCAAGGCGCCGCGGCAGCCATCGGGAGGAGGGAGACTTTGACGTGATCAGGTCTCGTCGCACGCTACGAACCGCAAATCGCCCTCGCGCGCTCGCGCGCGCATCACAGGCGCGCAGCGCACGCTCGCGCGTGCGCGCGCGCGTGCGCCTGCGCGCGCGGCTGCCCTCGAGCGTGCGGCTTGCGCGCGTTTTCTTGCACAGGAGAGTGAACTCGCGCAGGTGGCGCGGCGTGCACGCCATGGACCTCGCACAGACCAACCGCACGCTGCAGGAGGCGCCGTCTCCAGCCGAATGGCGGGCGCAGTCGGCGCGCCCTGCGTCGCCGACGCCATCCTCGGCGTCTTCGTGGAGCACCGTCATGATTGGTGAATCGCCACCATCCCCGCTGCTTGAGCATCCCATACCGCCACCGCCACCTCTGCCGGTGGCATCTGCAACGACAACGATGATGGCCATACCACCCAAGCCGCAACGCAAACGCAAAGCGCTGTGTGAGCACCCGGAAGGATGCACAAAGCTCGCGCGCGACGCGTCGATGCGTTGCGTCGCGCACGGAGGCGGCTGGCGGTGCGCCGTGGCCGGCTGCGGCCGCCAAGCAGTCGGCAAAAAGCCGTACTCTGGCGCCCCGGGCCTATGCAAGGCGCACGGCGGCGGCAAGCGCTGCGCCGTCCCCGGCTGCACCACTGCAGCCCGCGCCGCAAGCCAAATGTGCCGCAAGCATCAAGCGACGCTCGAGAGTGTGTCCAACGAGCGGTGGCGCACGTGCGCCGGCCCCGCCGATGCTGGAGGCTGCCATCGCTACACGCAGCACGGCACGCCGTACTGCATCGAGCACTTTCAATTTTGCCTCTGCCAGGAGCCGGGCTGCGACGAACAGGCTCCACAGCGCAATGACGGCAAGCATCGCTGCAACCTGCACGGCGGCTCATACCCCCACTCCTTCACTGTTTGGAACGCGAAGCGGGCACACAAGCCTGCCCAGCGCAAGCGCTACTTTTGCGTCGAGGCCGGCTGCACGCGCCGCGCGCGTGACCACAAGTCGCGCCGATGCATAGCCCATGGTGGCGGCTGGCGCTGCGGCGAATCAGGCTGCGACAAAGCTGCGCTCAACCCAGGCGGCGCCTGCGCCAATCACGGCGGCGGCCTGCGCTGCGCCGCCGTGGGCTGCTCCACGCTTGCGCGTCCCGGAGCCACGCTCTGCCAGGCGCACCGCCTCTCGGCCAGTTGACGTGTCCAGGATTCCCTCCTTTTCGCGGGAAAATTCCGCTCTAACTTCAAGGACCATAGACGACCTCGACGAAAACTTGAAAGCAGGCGGCATTCCTTCGGTTTTTCCAATTCCTTCACTCTTTTTTTTCTCCTCCTTCTTCTTTTGCCTCTGCAAGCCTTGCGCCGACAGCGGCGCTGGCACGAGGTAATGATCGCATGGCTCACAACGGCTCTGTGCCGCGGGCGTGCGCGCGCTAGCTCTCCCTCTGCCTCTCTCGCCGGGCATCACGGCGCGGCAAAAGCACGCGCAGGGCGCGAAGCGGAGCCAGCATGGACGGGCTGGTGGTGCGGCGCGCGGAGGCAAGCGATGTGGCCGCTGCCAGCGCGCTGGTGCGCGCGCAGGAGTGGTTCGCAGGCGCGGAGAACATCGAGGCGGCGCTGCTGACGCAGGTGCTGCCAGGGTCGCTGCTGTGTGTGGTGGTGGAGGACGCTGAGGGCGCCACGGTGGCCTTTGCTGCCTTCGACGACCGGCCCGCGCAGGGCTTCGCGCGCGCCGAGGATGCCTGCGCGCTCATCGAGGTGCCGGGCGCGGAGCCGGGGAATACGCTCTTTCTGACGTGCTGGGGCGCGCACGCCAGCGAGGAGGCCGCATGCCTGGACCTCGTCATGCGCGCGCTCTTCGACACGCTGCCGCGCACCGACTTTGTCCTCCTCATGTGTCACCCACAGAGCCGCAGCAAGGCGCTGTACCGGGACCTCTACTTTGACGACGCCGGCGCCTACGTGGCCCCGTCCGACCGCCGCGACGACGTGCCGTGGCTCGTGCTGTGCGCGGCACGCATCAGCTGGGCGCTCAACCTGGAGACGCGGCCGGCGCAGGTCGAGGACTATGACGACCTCGTCAAGGTCTTCGATGCCCAGAGCCAGGTGCTCTCGCGCACCTTTGGAGAATTTTTCCTCGCCGAGCTCATCGAGGCGCAGGACGAAGACAACCGCGCCATCTCCGCGACGCTGCGCGGCCGGCCCGTCGGCATGGTCTGCCTCACCACGCAGATCGACGTCGGCGTGCTGCAGGCCAACTTCGACCTCGATGCCTTCGACAACCTCGCTGCTTCCGACACCGTGGCCGCCGCAGCCCCGGACGGCAGCGACGAGGCGCTGCTTGCGCAGAGCGCCAACGACAACGTGTTCGCCATTTCGATCTTTTGTATTGACGAGGCCCACCGTGCGCGCACGCGCGACGTCCTGCTGGCCGCCTTTGAGGCCTTTCCCGGCAAGGAGTTTTGCGTGCTCACGCTGCCCTGTGAGGTCTACGAGAGCGCGTTGCTGCCCTTTTTCAGCCCTGTGCCGGCGCACGAGAAATCAACCCTCTCGCACAGCCTCTACGTCTTGCACCGCGACGCGCTGCGCGTGCTCAAGGCGCCCGAGTTCATTGCCGACGCTTACGCAGCCCCGCCTGCCGTCACGGAAGGAAAGGAGCAGGCCGATGACGAGGAGGACGAGGGAAAGAACGACGAAGATGATGAGGGCGACGACGACAACGACGAGACCAAGGGAGAGGAGGAGGAGGAGGAGGAGGAGGAGCGAGAGCAAGAGGAGGAGGCCAAGGCCCAGGAGACCAAGACCTGCTGCGAATCCCCGCGCGGCACGCCTCCTCCTGCCTGGGTCGGCGGCAGCCAGCTCACCGTGCGCCGATCCGCGCTGGGCGAGGCCGACACGGCCGCCATGATGGATCTGCTCGAGGGCCTTGAGGCGCGCGACGAGGCGGTGCGCCAGGCGCGCGACGACGCACACGACACGATGCTCGTCGAGGTGCTTGGCCAGCTCGTCGGCGTCATCATTCTGCGCCCGCGCGTCAGCCGCGAGGAGGCCACCAGCTTCGGCCACAAGTTCCACCTTGAGGCGGTGCGCGGCATGCCGGCCACGGCAGCGCAGCGTGAGTCCCTGCACGTTGGCGCGCTCCTGCAAATGGCGCTCATGCCCATCTTTAGCCAGTTCGCGCGCGCCATCTTGCAAGAGGTCATGCGCCAAGCCGACCTGCATGCTCTCGTGTACCAGCTCTTTCCCGGCCAGCTGCCGCCCGTCGCGGTGGTGGAGCAGATGGCACCCCTGCGTCCGCGCCGCACTTTCTTCCTGCAGCGCGCGCACAAGCTGCGCCACGTGCATGAGCCGCCTGAGGAGCACACGCGCTTCTCGCTCTTTCTGCTTTCGCGCGCCGCGCTCTCTGAGCCGCGCCTCACGCTCAACACGCGCATCGTGGTGGTGGGCGCATCTGCCGCCGGCCTGGCGCTCCTCGAGGAGTTCCTGGTGCTGCCACATGCGTACTTTTCCAAGCTCACGCTGGTCGCGCCGGGCGGCGTCGCGGACGAGCGCTTCGACGGCGTGCGCGCGCTCTGTACGCACGGCACGAGCGCGCCCGGCGGCTACGACTCGCGCTTCCTGGACCGCCTCGGCCTGCGCGAGCGCGTCAGCGTCATCGAGGACCGCATGCTCTTCATCGAACGCACCTCGCAGGCCGTCGTGCTGGCGGACGGTTCGCTTGTGCCCTACGACTACCTCGTGCTGGCCACTGGCTTGCAGGATACCTCGCTGCACCGTTTCTGCGACATCAAGCACGCCGACCTGCAGGAGTCCAAGTCGCTCGCTGAGTCCGCCTACGGTGTCGGCAGCAACCCGCGCGAAGCCGTGGTGCTGCGCCGCGCCATCGAGACCAAGCACGCCAAGGTCAAGGCGCCCACCGTGGTCTACGGCGCCACGCTCGAGGCCTACGCCGCCGTGCAGGCGCTTCTGTCCTGGGGCCTGCCGGGCTCCTGCATCACGCTCGTGCAACCCACCGAGGGCGACTCGCCCTTTGCCCGCGACGCCTGGGTCGCCGAGCGCGTCACGCGCGAGCTCGCGGCCGCCGGCGTCAGCGTGCGCTCCGGTCTCAAGCTCACCGCCGCGGAGCGCGATCTGGGCACCGGCGCCGTCTGTCGCGCAGTCTTCATGCGCGAGGCTCCCGCTCGCGCCGCCCCCGTCGCCGCCGCCAAGTCAAACAACAACGACGGCGACGGCAATGGCGACGAGGACGATGGCCGTGGCGACGACGAGGCCAAACGCACCGAGGACGCCGACGCGCTTACCGAGACCATCGACTGCCGCCTGCTTGTCACGGCGGACGAGCGCAACGTTGACCCGGACGTCTTCGCCTCCGTCAACGATACCGGCCTGGTCTATGACGGCCGCATGGTGGTCAACAGCCGCTTCCAGACCGTCGACCCGCGCATCTTCGGCTGTGGCAGCAACACCAAGTTCTCCCGCCGCTACCGCGCGCCTCTCGCCATGGAGCACAACAACTCGCGCGAGGTCGGCGCGCGCGTCGCCGCCAGCCTGCTCAGCTACGTCGACCCGCTGCAGGACGCGGCGGATGACGGCGCCGACGCCAATGACCTCGCCAACGACGCGCTGCCCGTCTGGTCCATGCCGCACGTGCAAGCGCACAGCGTCGAGCTGCCAGGCCGCGTCGCGTACTTTCGCGCCTGCTCGCCCGGCTGGGACGGCTCCGACAAGTTCACCGCCTTTGAGACGCAGTCCGAGCACTCCTTCTGCCGGCTGGAGGTCACGCACCTGGGCTATATCGCCAGCGTCTCCTACGGGCTCGCCGACGATGCACTGCAGCCGCCTGCGCCTCAGCAGCGCCTGACCGCGGCTCGCCTACGCACGCTCAAGAATCGCATCGCGCCGGTCGACCAGCTCGTCGGCCTGCACGTGTCCTACCTGAACGGCCTCGAGGACCAGCTCTCGCGCGGCCGCGTCACCGACCTGCTCGACTTTCTCTCGCAGGACTGGGCCGCCGCTCTCTACCACGACCGCCTCGGCAGCTTCTGCCAGGACCTGCGTGCCATGCTGGCCGGCCGGGCCGACGACGACGACCTGCGTGCCGTTGTCGCCAAGCTCGCCGACACCTACGCTTCGGAGACTGCCGAGGACCTCGACATTGCAGTTGCGCGCGGCCAGCTCGTTGGGCCCTGCGGCCAGGCGCTCCCGGGCCTTGTCAAGAAGTCGTTGCAGGCGCGGGTTGTGGACTTTCTTCGCGCTAATGCAGACCTCCTCGACATGTATGCTCTGCCCCTGTTGCGCGCCACCACCTCATCATCCAGCAGTAGCAAAAAGTAAAGGGTACCACCGTGTTGTGTGTGTGTGTGTGTGTGTGTGTGTGTGTGTGTGTGTGTGTGTGTGTGTGTGTGTGTGTGTGTGTGTGTGCAGTAGTATGGTCAAGTGCAAGTGCAGAGGCTGCCTGCTCAGCCTCTTTCCTTCCCCACAAAATCCCATCTCTGCTCCTGCTCTCAACCCTCCTTTCCCCGTCCGCCGAAATGAAGAAAGTAAGTACGGTACAGCAATGTTTGCAGCTAGCTACTAAACGCTTGGCTCCGGCTGTCAAAGGGTCTAGCCGCTCGCCTGCTTCACCTTCTTCCATTTGCACGCGAGGAAGCAGACCGCCACGTACCGTACACCCTTGGTGATCGGGAGCCCGTGGTGCCAAATGAGCGAGTCCAGACAGCACACGTCACCCGGCTGCAGCACGTAGGTGTGTTCCGGGACCTCGTTCTTTTCGTTGCGCGGGCCGTCCCAAACCTTCAGGCCCGGCCAGTCGTGCGGGTCATCCGTCGGCAGGCACACGATGAGGCTGCCGTCCGCCTTGGCGCTGTCGATGTGCTTGCCGAACTCCTCCTTGCCTTCGACCGGAATATACTTGGTCACGAAGCTGTTCAACGAGTACACGTCGGCGTCCTCCAGACCGTACAGCTCCTCGTACCACTCCTTGAAGCGGAGCCGCGCGATCTCCATAACCTCCGCCATGCTGTCGCGCAGTGGCTCCGTGATGGGCACCTGCGGGCTCCAGTGCTCGTGGCAGTCCATGTAGCACGACTGCGTCCAGTTCTTGTACCGGCTGTACTCCTGGAGCTCCTGTTCGTGGTAGTGCTGGAGGACGCCGGCGAAGGCCTTGTCCAGGACCTCCTGGGGGACCGCGCCGCGGATGCACGCGTGCCGCGGCCGCCCACCCGTTCGTGCCCGCCTGCTGCCGCCAGCTGCGGCGCCGCGGCGCATGCCCGCGCCCAGCTTTACGACTGACGCGCCAAAGCCGACTGCCTCAACGGCGGCCACGAGGTCTTCGTCCGCGACTCTGCCTTCCACCAGCACGTTGGCGCTCCCGTCCTTGACCGACACCTTGACCTCGCGCACGCCGTCCAGGCCCTGCAGCGCACGCGTCACGGTAGAGCCGCAGTTCTTCTCGCACATCATGCCCTCCACCTTGAGCTTGACGCGCCGTTCACGCGACTCGGGCTCCGCCACCTTGGCCGCGAAGCCCACGGCGTCCACGGCTGCCACCAGGCTCTCGTCCGCCACGCCGGGCTCCACCCACGCCTCCGCGCTCTTCTTCCCGGCGTCCGCCGTCGCGCGCACCACGCCGTCCACGCCGCGCAGCGCGCGCTCCACCGTCGCGCCGCAGTTCGCCTGGCACATCATACCCGCCACGTACAGCTCGACGCGCCGCACCTTTTGCGCCGCCGCCCACCGTTGCCGCGCCAGCCGCTGCCGCGCGGCCACTGCCGCCATCGCGGCGGCCGCCGCCGCCGCCGCCGCCGCCGCCGCCATCGCCCGCGCGCTTTGGGCGCGCCTCGGACGCCTCCAACTTCAAGTTCTGCCGCTTCCGGTGCACGAGGCTCGCGCGGACGAGCACGCCGGAGCAAGCAAGCAGTCAACGCGCTCACTGTCAACGCACGTTGCTTCGCAGCCTTCGCTCGCTGTGGCACTGTCAATCATTGTGGTCACAGTCGGGCTGCGCCTGGTGATGGCTGGTGCACTGGAGGGCTTGTGCACTGCAAGGCTTGCTGTCCGAGTCGGCGAGGGGGGCGCTGCATCGATTGACGCTGCGGCGTGGCGGCACTGACACGAAGATGCCTGATTATGCCGCTTGTGTGGGGATCAACGGCAGTCAGTGCCTGACTGGGACGAGGTCGAAGCCCCCCTTTCGCTCGGTTTGCTCCATCGACCATGGCGACCGTCCCAGAAACCCGACGAAGCGAACGCATTTTAAGGGGTCCGACGCGGCCGCACAAGGCGGCTGCGTTCAACTCGAAGTTTGGTGCTTCCTTGCGCATCAGCGACCGGTGGAAAGAGACGAGCCGTGCCAGCGCCGAGAGAGAGAGCGCCAATCGACCGGTCACGAACACTCAGCCTCAGCACGAGCTCTTCACCCGTGCCTGACGGTTCGCAAGAGAGCGCGGGCATTCATCCATCCATTGTCATCATCACATGTCAAGTTGCTTGACGCTTCTGACTCGTGACTTGCTTGCAGTGCAGTGCCAGTGACGTCGTGACCAGGTGACTGTGAGTGACCGAGGAAGTCAAAAGAGTTTAGAAAACGGGGCGGGCACGGTTACACGAGAGGCGGTTGCGGTCCCAGGGCGTGGTTGGCGGCGGCGGCGGGGCCAGTGGCGGCGGCGCAGAACCGGGAGGGCGGCGCGGCGCGGCGCGATGGCGAAGGCGCGGCGGCAGCGCGGCGGCGCGGCGGGCGCGGCGCGGGAGGACGCGCCCGGGTTCGTGGCGCCGGAGGCCGCGGACGTGGAGCAGGACCTGGCCATGGGCGAGGGCGGCAAGAAGGTGCTGGCGCAGATCGCGAGCGCGCAAAAGGCGCTCAAGAAGCAGAAGAAGCAGAAGAAGAAGCAGCAGCTGCGGCAGGAGGAGGACAGCGAGGACGAGGGCGAGGCTGGCGCGGCCAAGGCAGCCGGCGAGGATGGTGACGAGGCGTACGACTCGGAGGAGGAGGCGTTGCGCCGCATCCGCGCGGAGCGCGCCGCGCTTATGAAGAAGTCCGGCATCCAGGAGGACGAGGACAGCGGCGATGAAGAGGAGGAGGGCGCGGAGGGCGAGGAGGAGAAGGACGAGGGCGAAGAGGCTCAGGACGAGGAGGACGCCAAGAACGAGGCCGTGATGCAGCGGCTGGAGGACTTCCGACTCAAGCTCCCGTTCGCGGAGACGCTGACGGTGGTGGCGGAGGAGCCCGCCGCGATCGAGGACATCGAGGACGACCTGAAGCGCGAGGTGGAGTTCTACAACCAGGCGCTGAACGCTGTCAAGGTGGCGCGCGAGCGGCTGGACGAGGCCAAGGTGCCGCACATGCGGCCGTTCGACTACTTTGCGGAGATGGTCAAGAGCGACGAGCACATGGCGCGCGTGAAGCAGAACCTCCTCTTCGAGAAGAAGAAGATCGAAGCCTTCGAGCAGCGCAAGCAGCAAAAGGAGTACAAGAAGTACGCCAAGCGCGTGCAGGCCGAGAAGCAGAAGGAGAAGGCGGCCTGGAAGAAGCGCGACAAGGAGCTGGCGAGCGAGTTCAAGGCCAAGGGCGCCAGCGAGGGCGCGCTGGCCTCGGCGCATCGCAACAAGCGCAGTCGCGAGGGCGGTGCCGACGCCCGCTCCGGGCCCAACAAGCGCCGCCAGGTCAAGAACAAGAAGTTCGGCTTTGGCGGCCGCAGCCAGCGCAAGAACGACGCCGAGAGCGTCGGCTCGCCCTTTGTGCAGAACGACGGCGGCCGCGGGTCCGGCAAGAAGCAGCGCCCGGGCAAGTCGCGAAGATCGAGGTAAGGAACGAGGAAGGACGAGACACAAGCAGCTAAAATACCATTTTCGATCCGATGTGCCCCTGGAGCCAGCGAGGCGTGCGAGAGCAACCAAGTCGATTTCTAAATGAAACAAAACAGAAAAGGCCAAGGCCCAGGCCTGGCCTTCTGCGAGCTACATTTTTGTTAATTAATTGTGGTCTTCATCATCCATGAGCGCGTCGCCACTGTCCAGCAAGGGTGTCCGCGCCGTGGCACTCTCGGCAGTCGACGGCGCAGGCGGCTGCGCCGTACCCGTGGACGCGCCGCCGGCATCGGCTTCCTCGGTCGCAGCCGCCGACGGCCGCAGGGGCAGAGCGCCCTCCACCATGTGCTGGAGCGGTGAGGTCCACCCGTACTGGCGCACCGTGGTCAGCAGACACGTCACATAGTACATGGCGATGGTGCTCATGAGCACGCCCACCATGAGAGGATACGACTCAATCTCGAGCGGGAGAAAGTGCATATCGCTGTAGACGAGGTAGTCTTTGCCGCGCAGCTTCTCCACGCAAATGAGCGCAAACAGGTAAACCTCGGTCAGGTAGGCGATGCCGACCCAGCGCGAGCTGTGCAGCACAACGCGGTTCATGGCCCACTCCAGCAGCATCAAGCCTGCGTTGAGCGAGGCGAAGAGGCGCGCCAGCAGCCGCTGCTCGCTCGGGATGCGCACCGTTTTGGAGCGGTCGTGCACCGCCCAGTACAGCGCGCACATGTACAGCGAGGCGGGGAAGGCCACCTCGTACAGACAGACCATGAGGACCTCGTAGAACGCGGTGGACCCGTCGGGCCGCGGTGCCTTGACCGACACGAAGAAGGCAGACGCAAAGTAAAGTGTGTACAGCAAGAAGACATAGGGCTCGACGTACTGCGAATCGCTGCAGCACGACTTGTCCCTGAAGAAGACCACCCACATGCCTGCGCGAGCCCGATCAAGCAAGTCAATCTTCAAGGTCTTGCGAGCCTCTCGCCTTGGCCCGCGCAGAAATACGTACCGATGCAGTAGGCCAGCACGCAGAGCCGGTAGAGGCCAAGCGTGAAACGCGAGATGATCCCAACGTGCGAGCCGTGGCGCAGATCGAGCGGCGTGACCGTCCTCCAGAAGTCGTCCCTGAGCGCGTCCTGCTGCGCGCGGCGCGCCGCGGCGGCCGCGTCGTTGCCGAGCGCCATCAGGTCCTCATCGTGGCCGAAGTCGCCCTCGCTGGCCAGGTCGTCCCTCGTGAAGGTGCTGTTGGGCGTCTTGCCCTCGCCCGGGTCTGCGCGCTGCGTCGGCGCCGCGGGCTGCGCCTCGCCCTTGGTCGCCAGGTGCCGGTGGTAGACGGCCGTGAGCACGCCGAAGACCGCCAGCGCGCCCAGCAGCTCGCCCGCCGCGTCCTTGTCCTCCAGCGCGCCGGACGGGTCGAAGTCGCCCAGCGAGGCCCTCATCATCTTCTTCTTCTTTTTCAAGCCCGAGGTCGCGCCGGGCGAGCTGGCGAGCCGCCCGTCGCCTCGCCTCGCCTGGCCGGCCCCGCCCCCGCGCGGGCCCCGCCGGCCTGTCGCCGCGCCGCGCGCGTCCCGGCTGCCGTGCGGCGATCTGAGCGGCGACGACCACGGCGTCGAGGCGCACCAAGCAAGCACTAACTAGCAAGTTAGCTGGAGGCCGGGCAACTTGAGCTAATTTGAACTTCAAAGTGGGCGGGCCTGCGCTACAGTAGAGAGTCGACGCTTGCTCGCCTGCCTGCTGGGCGCCCAGCTGGGCGCTGCGCGCAGGGCGGCAAGCAGAGCGCGATCGCGGGGGCGGGTATCTTGTCGCGGCGGTCTGGCGCTTGCGCGCGGGCGAGTCGGCAGCGGCGGGAGGATGATGGCGAGCGCCATGGGCGCGGCCGCGCGCGCGGGCGCGGCGCCGTGGGGCGGCGCGCGCGGCGCGGGGCTCGCGGCGCGCGCGCTGAGCTCGAGCGCGTTTTCGAACGAGATGCACGGCACGACCATCCTGTCGGTGCGCCGCGGCGGCAAGGTCGTGGTCATCGGCGACGGCCAGATCTCGCAGGGCAACTCCATCGTCAAGGGCAACGCCATCAAGGTGCGCCGTCTGGGCGGGAGCAAGGACGGCTCGAGCCAGGGCACCGTGCTCGCCGGCTTTGCGGGCGCCACGGCCGACGCGCTCACGCTGCTCGACCGGCTAGAGAAGAAGCTCGAGCAGTACCCGGGCCAGCTCTCGCGCTCTTGCGTCGAGCTCGCCAAGCTCTGGCGCACTGACAAGTACCTGCGCCGCCTTGAGGCCATTATGATTGTCGTTGACAAGGATGTCTCGCTCACGCTCACTGGCAACGGCGACGTGCTCAACTCGCCCGACGGCATCATCGCCGTCGGCTCCGGCGGTCTCTTTGCGCTTTCCGCGGCGCGCGCCCTTTCTTCACTGGACAGCCCGGACCTCACCGCCGAGGACATTGCCAGACGCTCCATGGATGTTGCCTCGGACCTCTGCGTTTTTACGAACAGCAACTATACCATCGAGATGCTTGACACGGATGACGCCGACCCCAAGGATACTAAGTCCGCTTAGTTAGTTTGAGAGAGGCCAGGCTAGCCAGCTGAAAATGAGTTTTAGCTGCTGGAAAACGGACAACACTGTTGAAGAGGCCAAAACAAGCTGACAAGCAACTGACCGCGCCCCCCCCCGGTGTGGTTAAAAAAAAAAAAGGGAGGCAACCAGACAGGCATGCATGCATGCAGGCAGGCATGCAGGCAGGCAGGCAATCAGGCAGACAGGCAGGCAGACAGTTAGACATGTAGGGTACGGGTTGAGAAAGGCTTTCACCATTCTGTCACTTGGTGCTGTCTTGAACGCCATCCGACGGCGGCGGCGGCAACGCCTGCTGCTGCTGTTGCAGAGCTGCGGCGGCTGCCTTCTTGCGCGAAGCTGCGGCCGTGACCGCGTCGACGCGGCGCTCCATCATCTGCTGGAGCGGCTCGGGCCGGAGCTGTCGCGTAGGGAGCGAGACAGGGCGCGTCTCGGGCTTCTCGCTCGCCATCCTGACCGAAGGTGAACTCGTGTCGAGGCGCAGGTTGGGCAGCGGCAGCAGGACGTCGTCGGCGTCGCTTACAGAACCCTGGCTGCCGTTGGTCTCGTTGCGCACCAGACGATCCTTCCCAGCGGCGTCGCCGATGCCGCCCGCGCCCGCGCCCGCGCCCGCGGCGCCGGGCGCCGTGCCAGCCGCAGTCGTTTTGGCGTCCGCGGCCTGTGTCATGGTCCACGACTTGCTGCGCACCATGGGCGTAATGCCGACAGAGAGGTCGACCTCGGTGACGGCACCGATGACCTCGGCCTCGGTTGGCACGATAAAGTCCCGGTACACCTGCGGGAGGTGCGAGAGTTTGGAGCCCTGGCGGATCCATTCGTTCGACTTGATGCCCGGGATATCGAGGCGCTCGTACGACTTCTTTGACAGCATAGTCTCCAGCAGCGCAAGCGCCTCCGCGCTCACTTTGGACACCATGTCCTCAGGGTACTGAAGCGGCATGGTGCGGATCAGATAGAAGATCTCCTCGCGCGTGTCAGCCATGAAGGGCACGCGCCCGAAGAGCATCATGTAGAGCGTGATGCCGGCAGCCCAGAGATCCGCCAGCTTGCCCTTGTACTGCACGTCGTTGAAGTTGTCCAGGTTGCATGCCTCGGGCGGAAAGAAGGCGTAGGTGCCAATGGGCGGCGAGTTCATATCGTCATTGTGCTGCACCTTGTCAAAATTGTTCGGCGTAGGAGGGTACAGGATGCCGCGCAGACGCCGTGCCTCTTCCGAGTCCGGGTTCAGCTTCTCGGCCGCGGCCGCGGCGCGCGGTGTGATGAACGGAACGGCACCCATGCGCGGCGTCTCGCCTTGCGAAAGCATCGTCAAGATACCGCTCGCGCCGCTGTACCGGTTCGTGTTGCCATTGCCCGAGTGGCCTCCTCGTCGCCCCGATTCGCCGTCCTCGTCGTCCGCGCCCCCGCCCCCAGAGGCGTCGTCGCCCTCGCGATCGTCCCTGCCCCCGAACATGGACGGCGAGTCCAGGTTGTCCGTGGCCAACGTGAGCTTGGGCAGGTCCAGCTCTAGGTCGAGTTGCGCCGGGTCCAGGTCGTCGCCCTCGTCGCCCTGGCCGTTCTGAGGAAAAGCGCCCTCGACGCCTCTGACAGCGAGCTGCGGTAGTGGCGGGGGCGGCTCGATGCCCGCGTCGTAGTAGCCTCTTTCTGCTGCTGCTGCTGCTGCCTCTTCTTCTTCGTCCTCGTCCTCCTCGTCCTCCTCCATCGGCGGCGTGATCTCGCGGCGAGGCACGGCCGAGGTCATGCCCACGCTCCCCAGCGCCAGTGAGCCGTCGGCGTGCGCGAGGTTGTCCGTGTCCACGGGCTGCGCGTCGCTGTCAAAGACCTCGGACCCGTCGTCGCTCATCTCGTCCTCGAGCTCGATCGGCTCACAAATGGCCGACACGCCAAAGTCATTGATCTTGAGCAGGCCGGTCGTCGTAACCAGCAGGTTAGACGGCTTGATATCGCGGTGCACGATGCCGTGAAAGTGCAGGTACTCGAGGCCCTTGATGAGCTGGCCGAAGAGGTCCCGGGCGCGGGCCTCCTGGATCGGCTCGTTGCCATCGAGGTTGTCGCCCATGATGGGCCCGCCGTTCACGTACTGCATGACAAGGAAGATGCGGTTGTGCTGCGGCAGGTCCATGATCTCGTGCAGCTGCACAATGTTCGGGTGCTGCAGTTTCTTCATGATGGCGATCTCGCGCGCGATGGGCGCCGCGGCGCTGGCCAAGGGCCCGGTGCTGCGCGCGCGCCCGCGCCGCAGCGTCAGCCGCTTGCGGATGATCTTGACTGCCCACTGGTTGTTGTCCCCATCCACCGCGAGCCGCACCTGCGCTTGCGTGCCCTGGCCCAGGATCTTCGTCAGCGTGTACTGGTTCACCACCAGCTCGCCCGTCTCGGGCGCGCCCTCGATCGCCTGCAGCTCCACGCTGAACGCAGCGCGCTCGTGCTCGCGGTCCGCATCCTCCCGCCCGCCGCCGCCAGCGCCGCCGCTCGCGCCGCCGCCCTGCCCGCCTCTGCCCAGCGCCTCGGGCGCCGGCGCGGCCGCGGCCGCGGCCGGGCCGCCAGCGCCGGCGCCCGTGCCCGCGCCGCCGCCGCCGCCGCCCTTCGCCGCGCCCCGCTCGCGCGCGCCCGCCGGCGCCGACGACACGCACCCCATCGCCGCGCCGCGCTACCGCCGCCGCCGCATCCCGCGCGCGCCGGTCTGCCGCGCCGCGCGAGCCGACGCTTCTCTCGCGTTGCGTCGGTCTCGTCAAGTCAGGTCATGTCACGTCACGTCATGTCCTGGCATCCCTTGCCATGCGCACGTCACGCCGACCAACTCGACCACCCCCACGGGGTTCGGATTGCTCGAGCTGCAGGCGCCCGCGCCCGCGCGCGCGCGCGTCCTGCTCGCGGCATCTCCTTGTCGCCGCGCGGCAGCTGTTACGGTGGACCGCGCGATGCGGAGGGCAGGCCTACTGTGAAGCAGGCGGCGTCCTGCTGCGGCGCGCAGCCAGGCGCAGCAAAGCGGCATCTCTGCTCGCGCGGGGGGGCAGCGGGAGCGGCGCGCTCGCGCACGGGGGCGCGGCGCCGCCGAGGCGAGGCCAGGCGCTTCACTCCTGCGTGCGGGCTTGCTTGCGGGCTTGCCTGCGGGCGCGCGGCGGAGCTCGACCCGGACTCGGCGCTTGCCGCGGCTCGGCAGCTCGGGCGGGGCCGCGGTTTTCGCCGCGCACGACGCAGAGCTCGAGGAGAGCAAGAACAGGAGCTCCGGCAGCACGGCAACGAGCACGGGCAGGATGGAGCGGCTGGCGGAGGAGGCCGTGGCGTGGGCGACGGCACACGGGCTGCAAATCATGGACGCGGACCACCCGAGGCTGTGTCGTGCGGCGCCCGTGTCGCTGCTGCCGACACCGCTGTCCCGCGACGCCTTCGAGCACGCCAAGTCGCTGGCGGAGCCGTACAACGAGCTCGTGGACCGCGTGGCGCGCGACCTGGACTGGGTGTACAAGACGCTGGAGGGCACGCTGGAGTTCGACGCCTTCACAGCCGGCCTCGTGCGCGTGTGCCGCGCCGTCGAGGCCAAGGGCGATGTGCAGCGCATCTACCTGGGCATCAACCGGTCCGACTACATGATGGACAACGGCGAGCGTCTGCTGCAGGTGGAGCTGAACACGATTGCGTCCTCCTTCGGCTGCCTCTCGGCGCGCGTCGCGCGTATGCACCGCTTCCTCCTGGACCGGTACCCGGACAACGAAGCGGTGCGAGGCCTGGGCGAGGCGGCGCGCGACGCGAGTGCCACGCCCGTGAATGAGGCCGACAAGAATCTGCCCGTCGCGCTGGCCGAGGCCGCGCGCGTGCATCTCGAGTCGCGTTCCGTCGAGGCGGCCGAGCCCACCGTGCTCTTTGTCGTGCAGGAGGGTGAGCGCAACTCCTTCGACCAGCGCTGGCTCGAGTACGAGCTCTGGGACGCGCACAAGGTCCGCTGCCTGCGGATGTCGCTCAGCCAGATCCATGAGCGCGCCCAGATCGACGAGGCCTCGGGCCGCGACCTGCGTATCGATGGGCACCTCATCTCCGTGGTCTACTTCCGCGCCGGCTACACGCCTACGGACTACCCCAGCGAGACGCAGTGGGAGGCGCGCCAGCGTCTGGAGGAGTCCAACGCCATCAAGTGCCCGAGCATCGCGTACCAGCTGGTCGGCACCAAGAAGGTGCAGCAGGAGCTGGCGCGGCCGGGCCAGATCGAGCGCTTCATGGGCGAGGAGGTGGGCGCCAAGCTGCGGTCCAGCTTCGCCGGTCTCTGGTCGCTCGACGCCAAGGAGCAGGACGACGAGGCGCGCGAGGCCGTGCAGCGCGCCATCGCCGACCCGGCGCGCTTCGTCGTCAAGCCGCAGCGCGAGGGCGGCGGCAACAATCTGTACGGCGATAACGTCAAGAAGGCCCTGGAGACCATGTCACCGTCCGAGCTCGCCTCGCACATCCTCATGCAGCGCATCTTCCCCGCTGAGGTTGACGCCGTGCTGCTCAAGGCCGGCGAGCCGCTGCCGGGCAAGGCGCTCCAGGAGCTCGGCGTCTACGGCACCTTTATCGGTGACGGCTCCAAGGTCTACCACAACGCCTTTGCGGGCCAGCTCCTACGCACGAAGATGGTTGGCGTTGACGAGGGCGGTGTTGCCACTGGCTTCTCGTGCCTCGACTCGCCACTCCTGGTTTGATCTGCACGGCCGCCACCTACGCGCAAGTTGTCGAGCGTACCGCACGGACGGTTGCTTGTTCGTGCCGCCCCCCCCCGCCCCCCGCCCCTCACCGTATCGACTCGTTGCTGTTGCTCATGCCTTGATCATTTTCATACCTGGGCTTTTTTACTTGTTTTTCTCTCCACTGCAACTGCAATCAATCCTTTACGGAGGCGTGCCCACCCCTCCTCCCCTCATTCCATGGCATGGGGATTTTGAGTCGAGGACGCCGAATGCGGTGGCGGCGGCGGTGGCGGTGGTGGCGGCGGCGCCTGGGACGAGGCCGAGCCGCTCTGAAGGACACCCAAGGGGGCGCGGGGCGCGAGTGAGACGTCGCGGCCGCCAGTCTTGGCCATCTTCTTGGCGTGGCGGTTGCGGCGACGCATGGACGCGTAGTAGTGGTTTTTCACGTCGTTGGCGCTGCGCCCAGGCAGCTTTCGTGCGATGTTCGCCCATTGGTTCCCATGGTTGTTGTGAAGCTGCTCAAAGAGGTCCTCCTCCTCGCGAGTCCAGTCGCCGCGGCGCAAGTCGGGTTGCAGCGCGTTGTACCAACGCTCGCGGCATTGCTTTCCGGCGCGGCCTGGCAGGTGCGGCGCAATCTGGATTGACCACTTGCCCGCGCCGTGCTTGAGTACGAGCTCGCGCAGCTTCTGGTCCTCGGTTGGCGACCACGAGCCGCGGCCTTTGATCATGTTTGGGTTGAGCACGTTGTCCCAGTGCTGCGCGCACTGCAGCGCGGACCGCCGCGGCATCTGCCGCGCGATGCTGTTCCAGTCCGTGCCGAGCTTTTGCACGAGCTCCATGAGCATGGCGCCCTCTTTGGGGTCCCACTTGGCCGTCGACGCCACGTCCTCGCCGCTCGCCTCCGCGCTGTGCTCGCCGTCGCCGGCCCCTGCCGCTGCTCCTGCTGTAGACGTGGTAGACGTTGCCGACGTTGCCGTCGCCCCCACACCACCATCCGTGAATACATCCAGGGCCGACGACGGCGGGCCTCGCGAGAGCGTGCCCTGCTCGTCCTCGTCACCGCCCAGACGCTGTCGCTTGGTGTCCTCGACGCCCATCCCATCCTCGCCCGGCGCACGGGCGCGCTTGTCCGCGGAAGTGCTCGTTTCGTCGCCGGTCTGCTGCGCGTAGACGATGTTGACCAGCTGCATGCGAGTCTTCAGGCGTCGCTGCGAGGCGTACCAGTGGTTCTTGACGTCATTGTCGCTACGCCCGGGGAGCATCTTGGCGATCTGGGACCAGCGATTGCCAGCTGTCTTGCGCGCCTCCATCAAGATGCGCTCCTCCTCCTCGGTCCACGGGCCGCGCTTCAGCCGCGGGTCGAGGTGGTTTCGCCAACGTTCGCGGCATTGTTTGCCGCTCCTGTTCGAGAAATAGGAGGAAATAATGCTCGACCAGTGCTGCGCGCCGTGCATGGCCACCACCTGCTTCAGCTTGCGGTCCTCCTCGGGTGTCCAGGATCCCTTGGTCGGCGCCGTCGCCGTGAAGAGGCGGTTCCACTGCCGTTGGCACTCCTCGGCGGACCGGTTCGGCAAGAATCGTGCAACTTGGTCCCACGCGGTTCCCTTGTACGCGGTGACGGCCGTGCGTAGAATCTGTTCTTCCACCGAGTCCCACGGCGCGCCCCCTTCCTCGTCCCCGTCCTCGTCCTCGTCCTCCTCGTCTACCCCCTCTTGGTCCGAGTCCATGTCTTGAGGCGCCGCCGGCACGGTCTCCGCTTCAGCTGCATCGTCATCGAGGCCCGTCGCCTCTCCTTCTTGTCGCTGCGTCTGCTGCGTCGTCTGCTGCGTCTGCTGCTGCTGCTGCGTCGCCGTCGATGGTGTTATCGAAGCAATCGACGGAGGCCCGCCGTGGTTCAACGCGCCCAAGCCGTCCTCCTGGCCGTGCGCGAGCGCATGCGCATGCGCATGATCTTCATGCGCGTGCGCTTGCTCATGGGCCAGTTCGTGCTGCGCGTGAGCACGGAGCATGTCCTCGTGCTCGTCCAGCTGCGCCTGGTTGATTTTTCCCTCCGCCTCCGGGACCCCGGTACCGTCGCCGTCGCCGCGCGGCGCGTCGTCGTGCGCCTCGGTGTGGTCGGCGTGCAGCTGCGCCGGCGCGTCCGCGCCCGCGGAGGCCTCCGCGCCAGCCAGTGCCGCCGCGTCGTCGCCCTGGGCCTCCTCGCGCGCCGCGGGGGCGGGCGCGCCGCCGGGCTCGCCGCCGCGCCGCCGCGGCCGCGCGCGCGGCGCCGGCATGGCCGAAAAGAAGTTGCTCGCCGGCCGCGCCGGCGGCCTGCGCAGGCCGCGCCGGCTTGCCCGCGGCCGCCGCCGCCGCCGGAGCCGCGCGCCAGCCGCCGCCGCGCGCGCGCGCGCGTCCCGCCCTGCCCGTCGCCGTCGCGGCCGCGCCGCGCCGCCCGGCCGCCGCCGCCGTTGCGTGGCGGTTGCCCCGCGCGAAACCGTTTTGACTTGGAGGGGCTTTCAAGTTGAGGCTGCCCACGCCGTCGTGCGAGGCGAAGGAGGACTCGGAGCCCGACTGTGAGGACGCCGCGGAGGAGGACCGGGACGAGGAGGACGAGGAGGACCTGCTGCGTAGCTGCCCTGTGAGCCCAAGGTGAAGCTGCCGGCGTTTTTTTCTTCCCCGAGTCCGAGGCACCGTCGGCTTGAGGAGTGAGCTGCCACGGGCATTGCTGGCAGGCGATTGGCGAGTTGCGCGGAAGTGGCGGCATGTAGCGACGAAAAGGAGGACGATGACATTGTGCGGTCGGCCGACGCCAAGACATCAATCTGTATTCCGTCGAAGCTATTTTTTCAAGCCAACTACGTATCTCGAGTCAGTCGACGGACGGTGTGGATGGCGCCAAGATCAAAGGAGTGAGCAAGTCAGGCGAGAGGAGGGAGACCGTGCTTGGCGCGATACCAGGCATTGGTGGCGCGCACGGCGTCGGCCTCCGGCGTGGGGTGAAAGTCTGGGAAGCGGGCGGCGAAGTCGGAGCTGTCGACGGTGTAATCGGCGTGCCACATGAAGAGCATCTCCTTGAGGCCATCGACGGGCTCCATGAAGAGCGACAGCATCTTGATGAGAAAGCCGTCCAAGCACATGTAGCGGAGGTGGTCGTCCGGCAGCTCGTTGGCACGTAAGATGACACGCAACCAGTCGAGCATGGTCCTGTCCGGCTGGGTGGGTGGCACGTGCCATGCGCGGCCCCAGGTGTCCGGGTTCCCTGCGATTAGCACGAGCGCGCGGGCAATATCCGGGACGTACGCCTGTGCGTGAACTTTCGTCGGGTCGCCCACGAAGGACACGCGCTTGCCTTGTACCGCATCGTCCCAGACCATGCCGAGGGCGCTGGCCGTGGTTCGCGGGCCATAAAAGTCCGTGGACCGCACGAGAGCGACCTTGATGTCGCCGGCTTCGCTCGCCGCGAGCAGCTTGCGGTCCACGGCCGCGCGGATGTGCGGCTTGGACTCCTCGCCGCCCGGCAGCAGCTCCGTGTCCGTGGACTTGAGAGGCATTCGCTGCATGCCCGGGGCGCCGAAGCCGTACAGGTTATCCATGAAGATGAGTGGCACCTTGGTCGCGCGGCAGGCCTGCACCAGGCGGTCCGCGACCGCGGTCCAGCCAGGCCCCCACACGCGCTTGTGGTACCGCGGGAATCCGACGCAGCAAAACATGAGGTCCGCCTGCACCTCCTGCAGGAGGTCAGCCAGGTCTTCCGGGGCGCCGTCCACCATGTCCAGTGCGGCCGAGTCCACCTGGACGCCCTCCACGCCCTGCGGAAGGCCCTTGACCTGCCCGCTGCGGCTCGTCGCCACCACGCGTGCGGCCTTTCGGCCCTGCACGAGCTCGTCCACCACGGCGCGCCCCACGCAGCCGCCGCCGCCCACCACCACGACGGACCTCCACATGCTGCCGGCCAGTCCTTCTCGCTCGCTCTCGCTCTCCGTGACCGCTCGCTTCGATGAATTCACGCTCTGCCACTGCAGTGCTGCGACTGCAGTCCTGCCGCCACCAGCGCGGCCGGGTCCGAGAGCTCGACCGGGACGCCCCGGTTCCCGACGGCGCCTGGCCGCCTGGCCTGCTCGGACGCTTGCGTCTTCCCGGTTCCACGCCATGGCCAATGGCCAGCTCCGTGACTGGCACCGCAAGATACTTCGCGGCCGTAGCGGTCTAGCCCTACATACAGTGCGTCCAGGTCGCCTCGCGTCGCCGCCTCGACCAGCCGCCGGCAGGCGCCCGCGGCGCCTCCGACCCGGGCCTCGGCCGGGCCTCGGCCGTGGCCGCCCTCCCGGGCCCGGCCCTCCCGCCCGTGTAGTTGTGACCGCGGGACGCTCTCCGGGTCCGCGCACTGGCACACACCTGCTGCGCGCGCGCATACCTTGCGCGCACACACCCTGGCTCAGTGGTCACGATGGTGGCCGAGCCCTCGCGCAGGCACGATCTGCCATGGCCAGCTACTACGAATAGGTTTGCACCACCTGCGCAGCCCGCCGTTCTCTCTTCGGCCTAGC
The DNA here is from genome assembly GCA_013306675.1 of Thraustochytrium sp. TN22. NCBI lineage: Eukaryota > Bigyra > Thraustochytrida > Thraustochytriidae > Thraustochytrium > Thraustochytrium sp. TN22. The sequence goes on along the minus strand of JABLUY010000178.1, from coordinate 22,932 downwards.
CAGTAGCTAGCTTACTCGTCGTGGCGGTTTGGTCGAGACGGGACCTCATCCGGCGGAAGCGCGTTTTAATTTAAAAAAGGAAAATGCGTTGCGCAGCAGATCTTTCGAAGGCGGACCCCGGGCCGGACGCGGATCATCGCGTGCGAAGCTTCGGCTTCGCGCTAAACTGCCATCGAGCCTGAGCTGGCCTGAGCCGACGCGGCGCGGGCAGCGGGGGCGAGCAGGTCCACAAGACTGGACGGCGGCACCCGGGATCACAGTAGCGTACGCCAGGCGGTCGGTCCTCACTGCCACCAGATGCGGCGGACGTCCAGGTTCGTGGTCTTGAGCTTGGCGGTCCACCTTGCGCTGCAGGCCTCCACGAGCCTCGTGCAGGGCGCAGACCATGATGGAATTGCGTCCACGCCGCCCATGGGCTGGCGCACGTGGAACCAGATGGGCCCTTTCATTTCGCAGGAGATCGTTCTAGACGCCGCGCGGGCCATCGCCGCCAAGCGCGGGCCAGATGGCCGCATCTCCGCGAACGGGGAGGGCATCTCCTTTGCGGACCTGGGCTATACAGACGTGGGCGTGGACGACAACTGGCAAAAGTGTGGCGCCGGCTACAAGGGCAGCTACCACACCAAGGGCGGCGACCCCATCGTCAACGAGAAGCTCTTCCCGGATGTCGGCGCCATGGTGAGCGAAATTCACCAGCTCGGACTCACCGCGGGGTGGTACATGAACTCTTGCATTTGCAAGGAGCTTGATGATCTCTGGCCGGGCAGAACGCACTACAAAGGCGACGCCGACTTCATCATCAAGCACAAGTTCGACTCGGTGAAAGTCGACGGCTGCAGCAGGTTCAAGAACATGTCCATTTGGTACGAAGAGCTCGGAAACCCGGCAAACAAGATTATGATTGAAAGCAACAATCGCCGCCCGACGCAGAAAGGGCCTGGCGACTGCCCATTCCACATGTATCGCATCAATGGCGATCTCCTCAAGCTCTTTCGTTTCACCTGGGAGAGTCTGCAGGCGATGATTCCCTACCTCGGCGATGACCCGCTCTCGCGGCCTGGCTGCTGGGCGTACCCAGACATGATGCAGGTTGGCAACCTGAATGGCTACTCGGAGAGTCGCGCACACTTTTTCGCCTGGGTTATCACGAGCTCGCCGCTCATCATGGGCCACAACGTTTCAGATGAGCGCACCAACGCGGTGGTGTGGCCGCTCCTCTCAAATAAGCTCGCTATTGCCATCAACCAGGACTGGGCCGGCCACCCTGGCCGAATGGTGCAGCAGAGGATGGGCTTTACCGAGATGCCCATGCAGGCCTGGGTAAAGCCTCTTTCCGACGGCGCCTATGCTGTGATGGTGCTCAACGACGGCGCGCCGTGGCAAGGTCTGGAGTTCATGCGCGTGCTCTTTCGCAACCTCCGCGTGCCAAAGGGGCGTCGTCTGGTCAAGGCGATCGACGTGAATACTCAGGAAGCCATCGATCTCGAGCATGACGGGGAGTCCTTCACGATCGGCGTTAGCGGGCGTGACGCTGTCCTCCTTAAGCTCTACTTTTCCAAGGCCGAGCAGGAGACAAGCGCACTCGAAGTGATGGAAAGCTAAGCAAGCAAGCACGGAAAGACACTGACACATCAGGCCGACTGGGCCATATGCGGCGCCGACGGTCATGCTCCAGCCTACAATCAATGTACGCACAAGGCATGTCCAGGCCCCATTGGCAACCAGAAGATTTCTACGAAAAGCGAGACTGAACTCGCATCAGGCCACGAAAACTGGATGTTGGATGCTATGATGTCATGAACGTAGAGAAGCAGGTCTTAGCCGCAGATGCTTCCGACACCCATGCAGACGCAGTGCGGATTCAACCCGTTGTTACCATCAAACGATGGCGCCCGCGGCTCGACCAGCGTCCCTGGCTTGCAGGGGACGCGCTCGGCAAGAATCGATCAAGGCAAGAATCGATCAACTACTTTCGCGATGCTTTCGCGATGAGGGCACACCCCTTGGCACTGGCTCGATTGGGCTTGCTCGCCTCGGTGCGCGAAGAGGGCCTGGGCGGGCCGCCATTTGATGGTTCGTGCTCGTCCCGCCTCGAGTGCGAGCTGTGACTGCTCCTGACGCGGCTGCGTCGATGAATGCTCCTCAATAGCAAGCTAGATTACTTGCTCGGCAGCCACGCAGACGCCGTCAGAGCAAGCATTGCTACAGCCTGGACGAGAGCAACCACGATGCCACCGGTGAAATCGAGCATGCGGCCGGCACCCCGCCCTTGATTTGGTGAACGACGGGCACGAGCGAATCATCACAAAGGTGGTCCCGATCGTCAGTGCCGAAAGTTTCAGGTTCTTGCGCGACTGGCGCTCCAGCCTCCCAGAATCTGACGTCTGCAAAGTCGCCATGTTGCGCGTCTGCTTCAGGCCTGCCTTCATGAATGAAAATATACAGGAACCCGCTGCTGATGATGGTGTCGCCCAACCCGAAGAAGTTCGAGAGCACCTTGGAGAAGCTTTGCCCGCAAATGTCATTGCGCAAGAACTCGCCCTGGCATGAAGCACACCAAAACCGGCACGATCAAAACGAGCTTGCTCGACCAGCCGCCGGCGGGGCGCCACGCGGCGCCACCGACCCGGGCCTCGGCCAGCGCGTGGCCGGCGCGCAGCCCGGCGCGCACAGCGCGGGGACGCTCCCCCGCCTCGCCCTTTTCAACCGTGACTCAACTCCTCCAGTGGACGGTCATGCCCGGCCCGGGGCCTCTCCTCTCCGGGTCCGCGCACTGCCGCACACCGGGTGCGCTCGCACACCCAACCGGGGCGACGCCCTCCTGCGGGCCTCCCGAGCCGCGCTGCGGCACGCGCTCAGGAGCGCTGCGCCGCAGCTGCGCGCGTGCTGCTGCCAACCCACGCCGACCTGGCGGGCGGCGCCGCGGCGGCCCGGGGCGTCCGCGACTCGCCATCGGCGGCGCCGCGCGGCCAGCTGCGGCCGCGCTGCTGCCTCTGGCTGGCCGGCTGCCAGTGGCTGCTGTGCCAGTGGTGGTGAGTGAGGCCGCGGGAGCTGCCTGTCGTCTTCGTGGTCGCTGCGCGCGCCGCGGGCAGTCTGGCTCTTCGCCGCTCCGCTCGCGATCGCGGCCGAGCGGGCGGCGCGGCGCGGCGCGGCCGCCGCGGCGGCCCCCTCCCGCGGCGCACCGGCCTGCTGCGCTCTTGCAGGCTGCGGCGCAGCTTCACGTTCAACTTGCAATGCAAAGGCCGGCCCGTACGAGCCCAGGTCCGAGTCGGAGTGCGACTCCCTTCGAGTCACCGTCACGGTCGTCCACCTCGTCCTCTCCTCACCCGCTATCAAAAAATTGGTCCGCAGCCTGCCCGGCTGGCCGAGGGAGCTCGTGCGCAACTTTGTCGTGGTCGCACTGCAGTGAAGGCCCGGGAGGGTCACTGCCGCGGGCCGTGGCCGACTTTCAAGATCGTGTTTGCATCAGGCTGGGGCGGCCAGAGATGGTCTTGATTCTCAAACCGCCCTCCGATCGGGGCCTGCGAGCAGCGCGAGGCTGCGATCAACGGCGAGTGCTGCTCGGGACGAGGAGGTAGCAGCTCCAGTGACAGCTAGCTAGAGCTAGAGGTAGTAACTGAGCGGAGAGAGAGAGAGAGAAGTGCTCGGATCTTGGCTGTAAGATGAGCACCACTGCGCGCTCTTGCGGTGGCGGCGCTCCTGTGCGCTCCTGCGCCTTGCCAAATGCTGCGTCGCAGCCACGCACACGCGGCTCAAAGACCTAGCCTCCCAGTGGACCTTGATTGCGTCGATGCTTCGCTTGCACACAAGCCGGGGGAGCAGCCTGCGGGGCTCCCGCGCCTCGGAGCTGGGCGTGCTGTCCTGTGCGGCGCCGCGAGCGAGGCGAGGTGAGGCGACGCGAGACGAGCCCTGGAGGCGGCGTCTGCGCTGCGAGCGAGGAGACTGCGACGCCCGCCTCGCCTCGCCTCGCTTCGCCCCGCCTCGCCTCGCCTCGCCTCGCCTCGCCTCGCCTCGCCTCGCGCCGCGCAGAGGCACTGCCCGGCCGGGCCGTGCGTGCTGCTCGGAGCGCGTGCACTCCCTCAGTGGCAGTCCCTGGCAGAGCGGGCGGCGCACGCGCGGCGAGGCGAGGCGAGGCGAGGCGTCGGAGGCGGCGAGGGGAGGCAACAGTACCCGTACTGTCAATCGCGGTCGATCGACTCCCTGGGATCGAGGCCCAAGTTGCATCGAGGTCTCGTCGTGGCGTGGCTGGCGTGGCTGGCGTGGCGTGGCGTGGCGTGGCGTGGCGTGGAGCGGCGTGGCGTGGCGTGGCGTAGCGTGGCGCAGCGTGTTGTCGTGCTAGCGTCGCTCGCCGGGCACCATGGGCTGCGCGCAGTCGCAGGAGAGCGCGGAGCACGCGCGCAAGACGGGCCACAGCGTGGCGACGCTAGAGCAGACCATGAACGCGACGGACTGGCGGTTTGCGTCCACGGTGGTGCGCTTCTACGAGGAGAACTTTGAGATCATCAAGGAGTACCCGCTGGGCGAGGAGTTTCAAGAGTACACCGTGGATGGCGTCACCTGCACAGTCGGCGTCATGGTCATGCGCGGAAAGGGCGAGCTCATCTACGCGACCGTGGGCTTTTCCAACCTGGTGCTGCTGCAGGAGAAGGCGCAGGGCATCTCGCGCGACAAGCGCAGGCACGGCTATGAGCTGGTCTTCCGCCTGCGCACCGACGCCGCAGAGGACGTGGACGAGGACGATGATGAGATCATGGTGCCCACGTACCCCGTCCGGATGCTGCTCAAGGTTTGCTCCGACAAGATCGAGGAGCCCATGCCGCCCGTCGAGCCGTACCAGCGCATGCTCATCGCAGTCGAGCCCATGCTGGACCAGCTCCCGAACCCCGAGGAGCAGACCACTCGTCACTTCTTCTACGCGCCCGCCGAGAACCCTGTTGACAAGCCCTGGGGTCAGACCCTTGACGACGTCCATGGTCCCGTCCGTTTCCTGTTCGTGCTCGGGCTCACGCAGACCGAGAAGTTCTGGGCCAAGAACCATGGCATGCAAGCCGCGGCCAACAGGATGCGCCAGGGCGCCGCTGAGAGCGGCTCGCACGGCAGCGTCAGGTACGGCATCAACGATCTTAACCGCAGCCCCTACTTCGCGCGTAGGACCCTTCTTTAACTGAACATTTAGGCTTTTGGCCGAGTCAAGCCAAGCCAAAATACCGTGTCAACCAGGACACGTGGCCCGCCGCCAGCCACGCCGGTATCGCGTATTCTGCAGCGCTGACACCCCCTTTTCCTCTGCCCTGCGTGCATCGCCATCTCTACAGATCTGCTCCCGCAATTGTGTCCCTCTGTGTATCACTCTGAATCATCCATTCGTGTCTCTTTTTCGCTGTTGTCTCTTTTCGCTGTTGTCTCTTTTCGCTGCCGACCATGAACCGCGCGGACCGTGCTCAAGAAGGCGATGCGACTTCTCAGCGGCTGCCATCGCAGTGCTCAATGATGAAAAGCTAGTGCTATAGACTCCGAGTCACAACCTTCGGCCGCCCTCCATCACCATCGTCAGCGGCGCAGTCGCACGCAGACGAGCAGCGCAGCCTCAAGTCGCAGAACTTTCTCGTTTGCCCGCCAGCAGCTCCCAGTCCCCCACCTTGCTAGTCGTGCTAGTCCCGGCCGGCTGCTTTCGCCTGCCATGCCAGTGCCCTGCCATGCCCGCCCATGCCCTGCCGTGCCCTGCCGTGTCCACGCACTTGTGCGATGGGTGGGGGGGTGTGCACCAAATGCGAACCTTTTCGAGTTCTCTGCTGAGCTCTGCTGAGCTCTGCTGAGCTCTGCTGAGCTCTTCTGGCAAGGCGCCTCGCTTCATCATCACTCGCAGAGCTCAGCTCGCAACGCTTTGCACCAGCCTCACTTGGAGTGAAACATTACCTCTCGCGCGCTCACGAGCGCGATGGAGGGCGGCACGCGCGGTTGGTTGGCTGTCGCCGCGGAAGGTGGCGCGGCAAGCGTCGGCGGTCGGCGCCGCCAAGAGCGCCGTGGCAGTCGCGCGAGCACTAGTGCCCGCCGTGCCAGCCTCGCGCCGGAGGAGAGCGGGCCGCGCTTCCGTGTGCTATCGTACAACGTGCTGGCTCAGCGCAAGCTCAAAGGCCCCAAGTACGGCTACTGCGATGGCGCGGACGTGAACTGGCACCAGCGCAAGGAGCGCCTCCTGCGGGAAGTGCTGGCGCAGGCGCCCGACGTCCTGTGCCTGCAGGAGGTAGACAACTACGAACTCTGGTGGCAGCCACAGCTCAGCAAAGCTGGGTACGACGGCATCTACCGCAAACGCGGGCGCCGCCACGGGCACGGCGTGGCGACCTTCTTCTCACGGTCCAAATTCCAGCTCTTCCGCTCTGAAACCATCGACTTTAACCAGGCGGGCGACTTCCTGGGCGAGTCCGAGCCGAGCGCGCGCCTGCAGCAGGACAACGTCGGCGTGCTCGTGGCCATCCAGCCCTGGGAGGACTCCGACCACCCATCGGCGCTCGTCATCTCCAACGTGCAGCTGGCGGCGCCGTCATCGCCCGACCTCAATGTCGTGCAGCGCAAGCAGGTGCTCATGCTGCTGCGCACGGTGGAGCGCTTCAACGCGGACTTTCACCTGCCGGTCATCATGTGTGGCTCCTTCAATTTCCTCCAGCAGTCAGATCTTTATTGCGTCGTCACCCGCGGCAAGTTCCCGCACCAGTTCGTGCGGCCCTCCACCATCGAGGAGCGGCCGCAGGCGCGCGTGCTGGCGCACTCGCATGTCATCGTGCGCTGGCGCGAACCGGCACCCGGCGACGCCGCCATCCAGGGCTACATCGTGCGCCGCCGCTGCGGAGGCAACACGTCGCGCGGCTTCGATGACCCGGCCTTCTTTCCGATCAGCGCCGTACGCCGCGATGACGGCCTATGGCGCGAGGCGGACGTCTCCGGCCTCAGCGCAGGCCTCACGTACGAGTTCGTCGTGGCCGCGGTGAGCGCCGTGGGCCAGGGTGCCTTCAGCCCGCCCACCGCGCCAGTCACGACCATCGTCAACCCGCACGTTCCACCGCTGGACGCCATCCTCAGGCACCCGACGCAGGCCGCGGACGAGGTCGTCACCGAGGCCATCGAGACGCTCGACCAGTGGGTCGACCCGGCTCTCTGGGCCGACAAGCCGGACGCTCAAGACGCGCTGCAGCTCGACACCTCCTTGACGCCAAAATACGAAGACAAGCGACTCAACATGGACATCAATCCGACGCGCGCGCAGGTCGGCGGCGCGCGCCATGCCGGCCTCGTCCACACCCTCGCTCTGCGCTCCGCCTACGCCGCCCTGCGCGGCGACTACGAGCCACCCTTCACGCTCAACACCGAAGACCTACGCGCCTGCGTCGACTACATCTTCTACTCCACCGAGCAGCTCGTCCCGCAGCGCGCGCTCGACATTAGCATGGACCCGGCGCTCGTTGGGCCCAAGGCAGACCCGCGCCGCCCTGCCACGCTTGACGACCTGCACGACGCTACACCGGCGCGCTGGGATGCGCGCGACGTCCTCGAGGAGACCAACTACGAGCTAGGCACCTCCGAGTTCATCGAGAACCGCGCCTTCACAGGCGCCTGGAGTCCGCGCGCGCGCCCCAACGAGAATTTGCAACACACGTGGTTCCCGAATGCCGTGCATCCGTCGGATCACATCTCGCTGCTCTGCGAGTTCGCCTTTTCCACCCCGCACCTGCACAGCCGATGGAGCTAAAACTGCAAGAGGCCGCTGCGGCATTTCCTTCTTCGCCCGTACCACAGTACCACAGGCCAGGGCCAATGCGACGGGAACCAAACAATACACTTCGCGTTCAAAGCAGTTATCTCCTCTCCTTCTCTGGCGGCTCTCCCAGCGACGAGACCGCCGCCGCCCACAGCCGCGGCCTCGCCCGTCTCTCAACGCCACCTCAGCCGCCCCCCTTGTTCTTGCTCATGTGGTTCGAGACCTTAGACCAGTTGATCTCATTCTTGACGCGCGTGTAGTCGATGCCCTTGCCGTCGGCGCGGAGGTTCGGCATGAGCACGCGATGGATCGTGGCGCTCGTCGACGCCTTGCACTGGTCGCGCGCGCGAGTCTTGCGGTAGTCGATGCCAAAGAGCTTCCAGAACTTGAGCAGCGGCCGCCGCGAGCCGAGGCCATACCGGTCAATCTCGCGGTCGAAGTACTCGCCGTTCGGCTCCAGGCCGTAGATTTTGCGCAGTCGCCGCTCCGCCATGAGTCGGTCGCGGTCGCGGCCTGCGTGGTCCGCGCGCTCGTTTTCCCAAAACAGCGGCGGCTTGTTTGGCCGGCTGTACGGGTGCAGCACCACGCTGTGGTGAAACGTGAAAAAGTCATATCCGTGCGTCCACATGCGGTACGCCATGGACGTCTCCTCGCCGTCAAACACCATGGGCAGGCAGCAGTCGTACGGCACGCGCAGGATGCGGTGGCCGCGCGAGAACGAGATGCCGGCGGCCCACCAGATCTGCAAGATGGGCGTGGTGATCGACTTGGGCGGCAGGAACTCGTGCGCTGACTGGTGCTTGGTCATCTGTTGCTCGCCGACAAAGGCCGTACTGCAGATAATCGGCGTCGTCTTGCGAAGCAGCCTGCCGGTCTTCTCCTCGAAATTGCTCGGCACCGAGTCTGACGGGTACGTGCTCAGCACCGCGTACTCGTCGCCCGTGCTCTTGAACTGAGCAATCGCATCCTCATCCCAGTGTTTGGTAAAGTACATGTGCGCGTCGATCTGAAGGGCGTAGTACTCGCCGCGGTACAGGCTGTCGGCACGGTGCCTGCCGTACGTGGGCCCGCGCGCCGATCGAGCGCTCACCTTGTGCACGCGAATGTTGGCGCGGTACTTGCACAGCGGTTGCTCCGGCGCCTCGCTGCACGATCGCTCCACACCGAAACAGTGCCGGTCGATGGGGGCGTTCTGCTCCACCACGCCGAAACGCAGCCGCTCCGGGTACTTGGCCCAGTGCAGCGCGCGCTCGATCGTGTCGGCGCACATCGAGTCACGGTACGAGGCGATGCCGATGAAGATGGTCGGGTGGCCGTTATCAAAGGACCCTACAGCGTCCACCGCCTCCACGTCGTCCAGCTTCAAGCCGGGCGGCATCCACATCTTCACCTCAAAGCTATCGTCACGCTCCACAATCACCTCGGGGCCCACCTCGTCCGCGAATGGCTCTGCGAACGGGTCTTCCTCCCTCACCGCCTCCTTGGCCTTGTTCCCCGCCGCTGCAGCTTCCGTGCCGCCTCCATGCTCTTTTTCCTCGGCCATCACGAGCTCGACCTCGTCCTCGACCTCCTCTCTCACTTCTTCTACTTCTACCACTGCTTCTTCTCTCCCCTCCTCCTGCTGCTCCTCTTCCGCCTCGAGAACGTCTTCGAGAGCGTCCGCCTCAACCTCCTCTTCCTCGTCGTCCTCCTCCACCACCACCACAGCCTCGGGCACGGACTCGCTGGAGCGCACCTGCGGGGGCGCGCGCGTCGCGCCCGCTTGCTGCGGTACCCTCGTCCGGCCTGCCTCCTCCTCCAGGTGCGCTTCGAGCGCCTCAAGCGCGGACAAGCCGGACACGGACCGCCGCAGATGGCCCGGCACAGCAGGAGGAGGAGCAGCGGCGGCGACGGCCGCCTTGCCAACGCGAAGCCCGTCGGCGCCGGCGCCGACAGCCTCCGCGCGCGGCTTGGCGCCCGAGGCGGCCTCACGGCGCTCGCCATGAGTCGCGGGGCTCCAGCCGCTGCGGTCGTCCTGGCAGGACTCCACGACGAAGGAGATCTGGCCGTCCGGCGTGGGCTGCGGGCCGCCTCGGCCGCCCTGGCGCAGCTCGAAACGCAGCTTCTCCGGCTCCCACGGCACATAGGTGATGCCGCCGCAGCTCGTGTCTGCGGCGCAGGCGTGCAGCGCCGGCGCGAGGCGCGCAAAGCCCCTGCAGTCCTGCGAGCAGCCCTCCAAGTAGCCGTCCGCAGGGCCGAAGAACTGGCAGGCGCCTGCGAGGTGACGCTTGGCGCCGATTTGCTGCACCACGTCGTCGGCGCCCCCCAACATGTAGCTGCCGTCGTGGCGGCGTCAGTAAGCCTGCTTCTCGAGCACTAACCAAGCAACAAAGCGCAGCGCACGTACTACGACACGGACACGATCCACACAACGACCCAGGCGAGCATGGCGCAGCCCGCGAGCGACCAGGTTTGCCGCCGTTTCGCGCGGCGCGCCGCCCGCTCCGCCATGGCGCGGTTGTGGCCCTGGTTCGCCCACCACGGCTGCGGCCCGCCGGGCGCGCGGCCCGCGCCCGCCAGCGCCATCGCGCCCGCCCCGCGCCGCGCCGCCCAGCGCCGCCGCCCCGCGCAGCGCCCCCTCTCCGCCGCGTGGAACCCGGTTTGCTCGCCTGCCCGGCGAGCGCGGCAGCGGCCACGCCATCGCCGGCGGCTCGCGCGCCCGCGGGCGAGCGGGCGCGGCGCGGCGCGGCGCGCGCGCGGGCACGGGCGCGGACGCGGGACAGAGCCCGCCGCCGCCCGCTCCCGCGCGGCGGCGCCGCCGCGGCCGGCAAGGGCGGCGGCGGCCGGCGGCGCCGCGGGTGGCGGCGGCGAGGCCCGGCCGCCACGGCGCCCAGGTACGAGCAGCAGAACGGCATCAGCGCGGACGACTCGGGCGCGGGAAGGACGACGGAGGCGGCGGCGGGGCTCGTGGGGCGGGCGCTGCGCCTGGCGCGCGTCGGCAGGGGCCTCAGCAGCAGCAGCAGCAGCAGCAGCAGCAGCAGAAGCAGCAGCACAGGACCCATCATGGCGGCGGCTGCGGCGCAGGCGCTGGCGGAGGCGGCGACCGTGGTGGGCCCCAGCGGCGTCGAGAGCGCGCAGGGCTGCGTTGGCACGCACAACGGGCACTTTCACTGCGACGAGGCGCTCGCGTGCGGCCTGCTGCAGCTCGTGGACGACTTCCGCGGACTCGCCATCGTGCGCACGCGCGACCCGGCCGTGCTGGACCAGTGCAAGATCGTCGTGGACGTGGGCGGCAAGTTCGACGCCGACGCGCTGCGCTTTGACCACCACCAGCGCGAGTTCCAGGACGTCTTCTTCAGCGAGGATTTCAAGACCAAGCTCAGCAGCGCCGGCCTCGTCTACAAGCACTTTGGCAAGGACATTCTGCGCTGGGTGGCGGCCGAGACCAAGGCCAGCGTCAGCGACGAGGTGATTGAGGTCCTGTACAAGCGCGTCTACAAGAACTTTGTCGAGCACATCGACGGCATCGACAACGGCATTGACCCCTTTACTGGCGAGAAGAACTACGTGGTCAGCACGCACCTCAGCTCGCGCGTCGGCTCGTTCAACCCGGCCTGGAATGCGCCGCCTGTTGATGACGAAGAGGCGCGCGAGATGGCGCAGTTCAAGAAGGGCATGACGCTGGCGCTCGGCGAGTTCGTCGACCACGTTGAAGGCCTCCTCACCTCGTGGCTGCCGGCGCGCGAGATCGTCGAGCGCGCCATCAAGGCGCGCAAGGAGATCCACCCCAGTGGTGCCATCGTCAAGCTCGACGGTCCGTGCCCCTGGCGCTCGCACCTCTTCGCGCTCGAGGCCGAGGGCGTCGACGGCCTCGCCGAGGGCGACCTCAAGTACGTGCTCTACCCGGACTCCAACGGCGCCTGGCGCGTGCAGTGCGTCCCGGTCGAAGAGAGCTCCTTCAGCAACCGCAAGTCGCTCCCGGAGAAGTACCGCGGCGTCCGCGACGAGGAGCTCAGCAACCTCTGGGGCATCCCCGACTGCATCTTTGTGCACGCCGCCGGCTTCATCGGTGGCAACAAGACCTACGACGGCGTGCTCGCCATGGCGTCTGCCTCGCTTGACGCATGAGGACGGTCTCATCAGCCCCTTCTCCCCATCACCATCAACCTTTATTTTTGTCATGGCTTGCTTCACTCGCTCGCAAGGACCTCAGTCGCCACCGCGGCTAGCGTGCGCTTCACGCGCCCGGGGTCGTCCTCGGCACTTGCTTCCGCGTCCTCTTCCTTCGACTCCTCGTCTGCGGCGCCCTCCGCAGCCTCGTTGCCGTCCGCCGTATCTGCTGGCTGCTCGCCGCGGTTCCTGCGCAGCGCGGGCAGCGCAGGCAGGGCCAGCCGCGACCCCACAGCGGCCACCTCGAGCGGCAGCTGGCCTGCGTGGTTTGTGTGCTCTAGCGCGCTCTCCTCCACGCTGTCCTTGGCGGCGCGCAGGATTCGGTCCAGGAGCGTGGCGTGGCAGTACGCGTGCGCGTAGTGCGCGACGTTGTTGCCACCGCGGTCCGTGTGCGTGAGCGAGGCGCCCCGCGCGACGAGCTCTGAGGCAACGCTCTCGCGACCGTGCATCACCGCCAGCATGAGCGGCGTGCGGCCCCGCGCGTCGGAAGCGTCGATGGCAATGCCGTCCTGCTGCAAGAGGTAGCGCACCGTCTGCTGGGCCGTCTGCAGCCGATTGGCGCCGTCGCGGGCGCTGCGCGCGGCTCGCGTTGCCCACGCGTCTCCGATCACCGCCGCGTGCAGTACCGAGAGCCTGCCTCGTAGGCTCTGCTGGTTCACCTTGCCCACGACGCGCTTCCACACGTCTTCGAAGACGGCGCCGCGCCGCAGGTCCTCGGGCCGCCGCCGCAGCGCCGCGCGCAGCTTGTCCAGACGGCCGGCGGCCGCATGTTCCCAAGCCGTGCAGAGCGCCTCGCGCAGCGTCGAGTCACGGCACAGGTCCGCCGGCAGCTTGCCATGCGCGTTGCGCTGGTGCTTGAGCACCTGCGGCTCCGCGTCCGCGTGCGCCAACAGGTGCGCCAGCTCCAGGTGGCCGTAGAATGCCGCAAAGTGCATCGCGTTCCAGCCCTTGTCGTCCACAGCGCCCAGACGGCACCCGGACAGGATGAGCTCGTACGCGACGCTCACCTCCCCATGCTTGGCGGCCAGCAGCAGCGGCGTCAGGCCCTTGTCCGTGCGCAGCTCCGTGTCGGCGCCCGCTCGCACGAGCAGGCCCACCATGAGACGCTTGCTTGGCCCGCGCGGGTTGCGGCTCGCGGCCACGGCGTGCAGCGGGGAGTGGCCCGCGTGGCTGCGCGCGTTCACACGGGCGCCGCTGCGCAGCACGAGGTCGGCGATCTTGCGGTACACGCTTTCGCAGCCGGCTGCCGCCAGGTGAAGGGCTGTGCGGCCGTTGGCGTCCGGCAGGTTCACCTCGGCGCCGCCGCCCTCCTCGACCAGATAGCGCACCACGCGCAGGTCACCGGACCGGGCCGCCTCGTGCAGCGAAGCCTGCAGCGAGAGCCCGAAGCGCTCGTTCACGTCCTCGCCACACTCTGCGAGCGTGCGCAACGACTGCGCCGTGCCCTCGGACCACGCAGCCTCCGTCATGGTGGTCGCCTCGTTGGCAGTCGACGCCAGGCGCAGGCCGGCGAGGAGGGCGCGCCGCGTGACGCGGTCCGCCGCAACGTCCATCGGCAGGTCGCCGTCCAGGTTCTTGCGTCGCAAGTCCGCGCCCCAGCGCAGCAGCGCACGGATCGCCGACGCATTTCCGTGCGCGGCGGCAATATGCAGCGGCGTGCAGCCCGTGGCGTCGCGCGCCGACACCATGTCGGCCCGCGCGGCCCACAGCTTGTCTTGCAGCCGCACATTGCGCACCACCGAGAGCCGTGCGAGGTGGTCGCCTTCCAGGAGGGCGGCCATGGCCCCACCGCCGCAAGCCTGCGCGGCGTAGTGAAAGGCAGTCCACCCGCGCGCGTCCGTGTGGCACGCCACACGCTGGAAGTGCTTCTCCGCGACCTTTGCCAGCGCCTCGCGCAGCTGCTTGCTCGCCCGCTCGCGCGCCTCGTAGGTGCCAGGCGCGCTCGCCACGGACCCAAGCTCCTGTCGTGCGGCCGCTCGGAGGCGCTCTCGCACGGCACGGGCTTCCTCGCGGCGCCGTTTCTCCACCGGCTCGTTCACGAGCAGCCGCAGGACGCGGCGCACCCCAGATAGGTTTTCCTCCTGTAGGCACGCCTGCAGGAGGCTGCGCCCCTCCCGGTCACGCCAGGCGGCCAGGGCCTCGGGGCCAAGGCGGTCCAGGAGGATTTCACCCGACACGCGCGACCCGCGCAGACCGGCGCAGCTCAGGACCGCGAGTCTGGCCTTGTCGAACTCCCCGCTGCTGCTGCGCACTTCAACCTTGTCGCGAGCGCCCTCCTCGTCGCCGGACTCAGGACCCTTGCTCTCGCCCGAATCCGAGCCCACATCCTCCTCCTGCTGCTGCTGCTGCTGCTGCTGGCGCCTCCTCTCACGCCGCCGCCGCCGCTGGCCGAGGTCGTCGTCCTCGTGGTCCGAGTCCGAGTCCACGCGCCGCCCGAGGCGCGGCATGGTGGCCGAGGGAGAGCGCTCTACCTGTCGCCGAGCGTTGATTCAACCCAGGCCGAGCTTACTTACTGTTAGAGACTCGCTGCAGTGCGCACGAAACGAAGCGCGCGCACTCTTCGTGCACGTGCTGACGCACCGGCAGGTGCCTGCCCAAGTGACCAGGTGGAAACGGATCTTTTGGACGATTCGGAATTTTGGAAATAGAAATGCTCTCCCTCAGATCAGGCCAGGCTTGACAGTGGTCCTGAAGGCAGGTAGTCTGTGCTCCCTGTCAATCTTCTCGCCGGGCAGCGATGCGGGCATGCGTGGCAGCCGAGGCCGGGTGGTCGGGGCCGAGAGACTCGAGCTGGATCTCAAGCGCGGCCTGAAGCGCATCGTGTGCTGCGGAGGCAGCGCCCGTGTTGTCGAGCGCCTCGGACATGTCAAAGAGCGTCTGCGCGACGTCCGGGTGGCGCTCGCCCAGTGCCGTCTTGCGAATGGCGAGCGCGGATGCGTAGTCCTTGAGGGCGAGGTCCGAGCGGCCGCCCTGTATGCGAATGGCGGCAATCCTACTCAGCACCACGGCGACTTGCGGGTGCTGTGCACCGAGCAACTGCTTGTAGATTTGCATGGCTTCTTTGTAGCACGCGTGAGCTTTGTTGAGAGCGTCTGTCGCGCCGACCACGCCTTGCGAAGACGTGTGCAGGAGACCCAGGTTACAGAGCGTGACCGCAATGTCCTTGCGCATCTCATGGTCGTCTGGGTTGCGACTCAAGTAGTCTCGGCGCAGCTGGAGCGCCTGCTGGTAGTAGCGCATCGCCTGGCTACGGTAAGATGGGTCCTGAATGAGGCCTTGGAGCTCGATAGCGAACTGCGGGCGTTGGAACGGGGTGACAGGGAGCGCGACGCGACGGCCCCCGAGCGCCTTCCGGTAGTACGAGGTGGCCCGCTCCGTGTCGCCCGAGAGTTCATAGAGGAAGCCGATGTTGTACTGGAGCGCGTAGACAGTTGGGTGGGCCCAGCCTAGAGCCTCGCTCTCCAGCTGGACGCACTCGCTCAGGAGTTCAAGCGAGGTGCCGTTGTCGCCCTCGCTACCGAAGAGCTGCGCGGCCTGCTTGAGGATTTTGGCCAGCTGCGCGCCATCGCCAGAGGCGCGGGCCTCCTGGATGGCGCGCTGCGTCATGAGAACAAACCAAGCGCGCGCTTGGCCGTTCACGGCCGCGTTGAGCGAGACGAAGCCTCCATCGAGGCCCTCGACGGCCGTGTCGATCATGTCCTTGTCCGCCGCCTTCCAGCACTGAGCCTTGCGCATGTCCATATTGTTGGAGATCACATGTGCGATCTCGTGCGGATCCTCCAGCAGCTGCTGCACGAAGCGGGCCTCCTCGCCCGGCGCGTACAGGACGGTCACAGTGTTGTGGCTCTGAATCGATCCCAGCACCTCCCAGACGCACCACGCGCGCTGGAGCGGCGCGGGCTCGTCCCAGCGGTCAAAGAAGATCACCGAGTCACTGAATTGCCCAATGGCCCTGTGCAGGCCTCGCGTGAGGATGTCGGCGCGCAGCTCCTGCTCCGCAGGGGACGGCTCGTCCTGGCTTGTCAGAAGGGGCTGGTTCGCGCAGAAGAGGTCCAGCCAGACAAAAACCCGCCTGTGCCGACGCGCGGGAAACTGTGCCGTCAGAGCGCGTACCAGGTCGCCGAACCTGCAGCGCCGCGCCTGGCTCACAAAGGTGCCCGCAAATTCGGCGCCCACGTCCCGCTTCCGCAGCGTGTTGAGGTAGATGGCCCCGTCGGCGGGCATTTCTTTTGTTCGCGGCAGAACCACGTGCTCCGCGACGTCCTCGGTGGTCCAGTCGGTCCGCGACTTGCGAGTTACATCCTCGCCCACGGTGACCTCCAGCACCTCGCCAGCGCCGTGCGCGGGGCTGGCACGCACGCGGCCTTCGCGGAGGTCTTGGACGAGCGTCAGCGTCGCGCCCTCGGGCACGCCGTCGGCCAGGTCGCGCGTCGCGACTAGCAGCTGCACGCCGCGTGCCAGCGAGCCGTCCTCCACGCCCTTGAGAACGGCCTCCACCGCGTCCAGGCTGATGCTGCGGTAGTCAATGATGCGCCGCGCCTCGCGCTCACCGGCAGACTCTTCCGCGGCACCGCCGCCTGGCGCCGCGGCATCGCCGTTGCCGTGGCCAGCGGCCCACGCGCGCACGCTTCTGCGCAGTCGCTGCATCGGGCGAGTTGGTGCTGCAGAGTTGCACTGCCACTTGGCGGTATGGTACCTGATGCACGATCATGCCGTGTGGTACAAGAGACCCTTGGTTGCATACCGTCGTCGCTCCTGCAGTGCAAGATCGAGCAGCGCGTGCCAGCGTGCCGCGAGTAAAAGTCCCAACTTGTGGATCTTCAAGTTACTTTCTGGCTCATCAGTGACCGTGCTTGAGTCGAGGCACAACCGCGACTGGCGACGCGCTGTACGCCACCCGACTTGCGCCGCCGAATGCAGCGGATGCGGGCTTCGCGCTGGGAGAGGAGGTCCAACGGGCGCTCCAGGTGAGCTCGGCGAAGACCATGCGCGTCACGGGCGCCATGTTGAGCCCTGCATCAGCACGGGCATCACGTTTAGAGCCCTGCTTCAGCACGAGCGTCGTGTTGAGCCCTGCTTCACCACGGGCGTCACGTTGAGCTCTGCTCCACAACGGGCGTCGTGTTGAGCCCTGCTTGATTGTTCCTCACTTGGCGAGGCGCTGGAGGTCGCGGCGCGCCTCGGCGAGGCGAGGATCGCTGTCGCCGAAGAGCGAGGTGTGGATACTGATGCACTTGTTGAGCATCTTGGCCGCCTCCTCGGCGCGTGTTTGCATGGCGAGCGCGCGGCCGAGCAGATGGTAGCAGCGGGCGGTATGTGGGTGTTTTTCTCCGTTCAGAGAGCGCGAAAGCTGCAACGCCTTGACTGCGCCCAGCATAGCCTGGCTGCCCTGGCCGAGGTCCAGCTGCAGGTCGATGAGGGCCTCGTAGGTGGCAAGGATCTCGGCGTGCTCCTCGCCGTAGATGCGCTGTTTGCGCTCCAAAAGGCGCTCGAGCGCGGCCAGCGACAGGCCCTTGGCATCCGCGTGCCGCTGCAGGTCTGCGAGCTGTTGCAAAACGTCCATGGCGCACAGGTCGCGCTCTGCGAGCGCGCCCGACGCAACCGTGTCGTGGGGTACGGCCGGCTCGTTAGCGTCGTTGGAAAGGAGCGCGTCGGCGCGTAGCGCGTCTTCGAGTCCGGCCTGCGGTTGCTTGAGGTTCGTAAAGCACCGAGCGCGCATCGCGAGCAGCTGGGCAAGTGGGAGCCCGGCCTCGTCCTTTGCACTGGCCAGCGTCTGGAAGCGCACCGCCTGCGTCAGCACGGCGCGGGCGTCCGTCCAGCGCGCTGCGCGCGTGAGCGCCTGCGCCGCAGCCTCGGCCAGCTCCCTGGCCTGCGCCGCGCCGATCCGGGTGTCCGGGTCCACGGCGGCATCCTCGGCGTCCGGCTCGGGCAGCATGCGGTTTTCGAGACGGTCCAAGACGAGGCGCACGTGCTGCGTGGCCCAGTCAAGCAGCGCGGAGCGCAGCGCGTTGCCGACCGCCTCGAGGCCGATCTGGCGCGCCCGGCGCAAAAGTTCCGTCTCCAGCGCGTCCTGGGCCGCCCGCTTGGCTTCGGCCGCGTCCTCGTTGCACCAGGACGGGTTCTTACAAAGCTCCAGACGCACGCTGCCGATCCAGGCGAAGAGTGTCTGCGCCGTCTGCGCCTGCAGGGCCAGCTGCGCGCGCAGCTGGGTCCGCAGCGCGGCTGGCATGATCACCGAGACGCGGCGGTCCTCGCAGCGCGCCAGGTGCGCCGCCCACACGCTGGCGCGCGTCACGGAGAGCGGCGCCGAAGCGTAGCGGTCCGCGAGCAGCGCCAGCTCGCTCACCTTGGCGCGCGAGCCGCGCATCAGCGACTCCATGTCCGGCGACAGCGGTGCCCCGGTGCCGGCCAGGAGCTCCACCAGCACGAGCACCTCGGCGGGTGGCACGCCGCGCTTCTCGACCAGCGATTCGACGGCGCCGACCAGCGTTTGGAAGCGGCAGTTCGGGCCGGCCAGCACGAGCGTCACGGACTCCTCCGCGCAGTCCGCGAGCGGGCGCGGCGCCGCCACCTCGGCCCAGCGCGCGTCCGAGGTGGCAAAGTCCGCCACGTCCTCCACGGTCCATTCCTGCCTCGTGCGCGTCCGCACGTGGCTCGCGTGCACCGTGAGCTTGCGCTTCGGCCTCGCCTTGCGCGCCGCCTTGAAGTTCGGGTGCGCCTTGCTCGAGGCATCCAGCAGCACCACGGTCTCGCCCTCCACGAAGCTGGCGTCCGCCGTCTTGTGCGGTCGCAGCACGCTGGCCAGCTGCACGCCGGCCGCCAGCTCGTCCCTTGCCAGCGCCGCCTGCGTCGCGGCCAGGCCTGCGGCCGTCAGGACCACCGGGCCGGCGCGCGCCTGCGCCTGCGCCTGTGCCTGCGCCTGCGCATCGCCCTGCGCCGCGCCGCGCCCCGGCGACGGCCGCCCGCCGCGCAGCCGCGCGGCCAGCTGCATCCCGCCCGCTCCGCGCCCGCGCCGGCGCCGCCAGGCCCGAGTCTTGACGCGCGCGCCGCCGCTCCGAGTCGGCGCTGCGGCGGCGTCTCGGGTCTGCTGCCGCGCGCGTGCCTTGGGTGCCTTGCTTGCACTCTGTGCACGTGTCGTCGACTCGGCGCCACGAGGCGCACAAGGAGGGAGGGAGCGCGAGGGAGCGCGAGGGAGCGCAAGCCTCGCAAGCCTTGAGGACGCGGAGAACGTGGGCGCTCGCTGCTGCTGCTGCTGCTCGCTGCTGCTGGCAGGCGCAGCGTGCGACACGAGGGGCCCAGGAGCCTGGCCGAGCACGCGGTGAAGCACGACGCGCTGGCCGCCGGAGACGAGCCGTGCTGAGTCCAGCCTGGGCTGCAGCGAATGAATGCTGTGAGCTCAGCTAGCTCGAGCTCGAGCGCAGGCCAAAACCAAGCGCGGCGACAGATGCTGGGGAAAGTGATGTACTGTAGTTATAAAACGCTACGACCAAGGTGAATCATCGGCATCTCGAGCTCGAGCGCAGGCCAAAACCAAGCGCGGCGACAGATGCTGGGGAAAGTGATGTACTGTAGTTATAAAACGGTACGACCAAGGTGAATCATCGGCATCGCCGTTCTGTGGGGGGGGAAAGTATACCTTGTCAGCCGGTGTTGATGACGCCAAAAAGAGACTTCAGCCTCAGTCACTCAATGAACGTGTTGCTACCCGCTACAAGCCGGCTATCGTGCGGAAGCGCCACCGGCGCGCGACAGGAGGTGCGCAGGGATGGACATGCCGATGATGCGCATGCTCTGCTTCTTGGCAGTGTCAACGACGAGGTCGGTGTAGCGCGTGCAGGGATCGGTCGTCCACTTGGCAAAGGGCTGGATGACCATGGCGGGCTTGTTCCACGAGTAGAGGTTCATGAAGAGGTAAGAGACGGTGCGGGAGACGAAGCCGTCCTCGGCGCCGGCGAGGCGCAGGCGTAAGGTGGCGAAGGCCGCATCGATCGCGCCGTGGAAGCCGCGGTTGCTCCCGAGACCCTGCGGCCAAAAGGGCTCCAGAAGTGCGTCTCCCACGGGAAAGACGAGCGCCGTCTCGGCGCGCTCAGCCAAGGGCACCTCGGCACCCGGCGCCGAGGCCGGCACGTGGTCGAGCACAACGGGCTCGCCCTCGTCATCCACAGAGAGGACTTGGACTGCCTTGACGGCTCGTGCGCGCGTACTAAAGTCGAAGAGCTGAATGGGGTTCCATTCGCAAAATGGTGTGTCCTCGGGGAGGCCGACGCCGGTGGCCATGGTGCGTGCAAAGACCCGAAGCGCGTCGAAGTCCACATTCTCCTCGCGGAGCAGGTCCGCGCCCTTCTCGTCCGCGCGCAGCGCGCCGTACTCAAGCAGGGAGTCAATCTTCCAAAACGTCGCCACGATGTAGTGCGTGCTGCCCTTGAGGTACTCGATGTTCTCGATGATGATGCCCTTGGCCGCGAGGCGGTCCTTCAGCTCCGAGGCCACGGGCGAAAGGCCAAGCGCGACGCTCTTCAGAGCGCGCTCCGTCTTGTTGCGCGGATCGTAGTCGAGGTTGATGACGATGCCGATTGCACGATTGAAGCGGTCCACGGTCTTGAAGACCCCGAGCTGCCGCAGCGTCTGGCTCCACTCGCCTTCAGCCACCACAAGAGAGTTGAAGGCGATTTCACGGTCTCCCTGCTCGGGCTCAGCGCGCAGGAACGCCGGATTCACCTCTGGAGCATCAACCATGTTGCACTTGAAGGTCGCCGTATAGTCCTGTAGCTTCTTCGGCTTGAAGGCCAGCGCCTGTTTGAGGGCGTCCTCGTCCGCCGCCGCTGGTGCCTCACGGCTGCGTCGTTTCAAGGTGTCGAGGCCCGCAGAGAGCCGCTGGGACAACCGACTCGCGGCGCTGGCGCGTGGCGCCGCCACAGCGCCCCCGGAAGACTGGGCCAGGGCCGTCCACGATCGTGTCCCGTGGTCAAAGCGAAGGCCGCGCAGCGTCGACGTGTAATGCACCTGAACGCCCAGCAGGAGCGCCGTCTTGAGCAGGCAGAGCTGGATCTCCCGCGTCCCCATGTGCAACGGCGTCCCGTGTACCTTGAGCTGCGGATAGAAGATTTTGGCGCCCAAGGACACCATGTCATCCATGGTCTGTTGCCAGAACAACAGGATGTTGACCCGAGAGAACCGTTCCCGCTTCTCCACGACCGTGACCGCGTGGCCCAGCAGCGCGTTCTCGACCGCCGCGCGCAGGCCCACGGGCCCGGCGCCGCTCACCAGCACGTGCGCAGGCGCTCCTGCCGCTCCAGGCTCCGCGGTCTGCTCGCCCTCCTCCGCAGTCTCCCCTTCTCCGCCGACCTCCCCCAGCGCGCCCTCCTCGCGCAGCAGCACCTGCCGCTTGGCCACCGCTTCGTCGAGCGTCCGGAAGATCCGGCCCAGCTTAAAGCTCAGCTCTCCTTCCTGCGCCACGCTCTTGATGCGCTCGTACACGCCCAGCCCCTGGGCGCCCTCCGCCACGCCGGCCGCCTCGGCCAGCGCCGCGAAGCTCGCCTGCACGCCCGCCACCTCGTCCGCCTGCAGGAAGGCCTCCAGCTCCTCGCCGAGCGAGCGCGCCATCCCTGCCTGCCTGCCTGCCTGCCTGCCTGCCTGCCTGCCTGCCTGCGTGCGCCCGCGCCGCGCCCTCGTGCTCCTCGCCCCCGCGTCTCCACGGCCGCCGGGCGCGCGTTGGGCCTTTGCCGCGCGCGCGTGCGGCAGCTGGGTGAGCGTGTGTAGCGACAAGAGTGCCGCGCGCTCGTCGCAAGCAGGCGGCTCGTCGAGTGACGCCTCACTGTCACTGACACGTGAGTCAAGATCGGGCATCATCAGGCCCAGTCAAGATCACCAGCATCAAGCGCAGGCCGTAAACACACAGCCTGAGCGAGGCAGGCTGCCTTGCGTGAAGGTCTTGTCGCGCGGCCGGCGAGTATCGGCTCCGCCTCGCCTCGCCTCGCTCGCTGGGCTTCCTGGTTCCTGGGAATCGGACCTGGCTCGGGTTCATGCCTGCGTTTGGCGCCTCGGATCCAGCAAAGCGGGAACTCTTGCTGGAATGGACCGCACCCCCGACTGAGCTGACTGACAGTGAGAGCGAAGCATGAGGCCGCGGGAGCTCGCATCGGCGCGGAGAACTTCGACGTCGTCATCGGTCTTGGCGCGGCGGGCATGGCCGAGCGGGGTTGCACACGCTGACTGCAGCGTTGTCAAGGCAAAGCACCGTTGCGGCACCTTTCCTGACGAAGAGAGCGGCGAGTTCAACCAGACTTGCGAGGCCTTACTGTTTGGCGAGCCGCTTCTTGATCCGAGCGTATCTATTTTTCAGTGGCAGGTCGGCGAACCTCGCTCGTAGAATGAAAATCGCGGGGGCCTTATCAAGGACGGTCTCCGAGCGGTTTTTCAGGGACGCACGCGTCATCACCATCGGTGGCTCGTGCGGGTGGTAGAGAAAATGCGCCAGCGTCTCACTCTTGAAAGACACAGGGCTGCACATGCGGAAAATCATAGGTCCTACGCAGCAATTCTGTGGCAACGCGATCCTTTGCGCGCAGCTTCCCGACGTGGTCTGCCTTGGCCTGCGCTGACACGCGGAACAACAGCTTGGCTTCATATTGGCGGCCCTGTTGCTCGGTTTGCTGGTGCTGTTGGTCCTGCTTGTGCTCTTGGTTTTGCTGGTCGACCTCCTGCTTCTGCTGGTGGTGCTGGTGGTGCTGCTGTGGCGTTGCAGCTAGCTAGTGGTGCTGCTGGTGGTGGTGCTGGTGCTGGTGGTTGCTGCTGGTGGTGGTCTTCATCCAGGTCCTGCCGCCGCTACTGCTGCTGCTGTTGTGCTGCTGGAGCTGGTGCAGGAGCTAGAGGTGGTGCTGGAGCTGGTGCAGGAGCTAGAGGTGCTGGTGGTGGTAGTGGTGGTGGTGCTGGTGGTTGCTGCTGGTGATGGTCTTCATCCAGGTCCTGCCGCCGCCACTGCTGCTGCTGCTGCTGCTGCTGCTGCTGCTGCTGCTGCTGCTGCTGCT